>JALIGW010000007.1:20677595-20880095 GCA_023053685.1 Diadophis punctatus similis
TTTGAATTATGTGGTTCTGAAAATCTGGGTATCTTTTATTACTAACAAATTAAGTGATTAATTAGCTTCAAAATGTTTAAGAATTATTATATATGATACAGAGACACAACAGTCAGTCAATCTAACCCTCCTGGACTGTTCCAATCAGCAACTTTCAGCTCAATAGCTTCTGCTTCAATTCAGATTCATAGTTCTAGATTAGTTCAGACATTTTGTCCATACAACTTCTTGCCTATTTACTATACATATACCAAAACAACCAACTTCAAAGAATAAATGATTGATTGATTGATTGATTGATTGAATGAATGAATGAATGAATGAATGAATGAATGAATGAATTCTTTAATTACAGTTCTACAATCAAGTGAATGAGCCCAAATACGGACACTAGGACAGACAAAAGACCATTCCAACATTGGCTTTTCCTTTTACATTGTATTCACATTAGATTTTCCTCTTAAATTCTCAAATTGTTTTGAAGATAAGGACAAAAGCTTGATAAAATTACTGAGAATATAGAAGTATTCTTAATCTACCATTAACTACAATTTTATCTCTGTAATATATATTTAAATAAATATTCTTCTTTTATTTCACAATTATGGTAGCATTTGGCTTTTTAATCCTCTCAGTACTGGGGAATTATGCTGGTATAATCAAGGGTATCACTCTGATTAGTCATGCTATCATAGCATCTTTTTTATTATATGGTATTTGATATGAAAATATTACCCTTCATATTTTCATCCAAGCTGTTCACAACAAATGTTCACATTAAATAAAAGTTGACTCAATTCTGTAAATGTTTAGAGTTAAGTTTCAAGTTTCAATTAATGCAAATGCAAGCCCCGACAATCATAATTTTTCCATTTTGGCAATCTTTAAATATGAACTGTGAGTATGAAGAAAGTTAGGCCTTTTTGTTTTGTGGATGCTATAAAAACCTAGGTTAGAAACTGATGACTCTAGCTTGAATGTCAATGATCATGGGTAAATTAACAGGCCATATATTGTTAATAACCTAACAACTATTAAGAATGGATGAGAAATTCAATCTGTCTAATTTTTTTCTTGAATTCATCACTTTCAGTTTGAACTATAAACAGGAAAACTAGAAATACAACTGGCTATCAAAATCTGCACTTTGCAGTAATTTGTAATATGATCTATAGCCTAAGGAATTCAGACAAAATTCCTACACTATTTATTTATTTATTTAATAAATTTACATGTAGAGATATTATAACATGAAGTACAAATATGAACATGTTATAAACTTTTGAGACAAAATATATATGACGTCATCTGCCAGTAGTGCATACACATATTATAAAAAGAGCATACAAAAATGTATTTAGGTATTTATACAAACATCAGACATACAACAAGCCAGATAAACTTGAACCATCCATTATATAGCATCACTATGTAATATTAAATCCTGCTTCCTTTCTTTGCACTCAGGTTTTATCTATTATTTTATCCAAATTTGTAACAAATCAAAATTACCTGCTGAAATCCAGTAACCTAATGTTGCCTCAGGAATAAAATTCATGTTCAAATGAAGAAAATTCTTCATTTTCTACTAGACCACTTCCCTCCCCACCCTATGCATAAATGATAAAAGAAATTAAGTTCTGTGAATGCTGTGCATGCCAGGAACAGAGGAAGACACAATGGAAATGAATACAAATAAGACATTTCACAGCAAGATCTCCACCACAAGTGTGAAAAACACTGGGTATCTCATTAACACAGAAATAAACAGCACTCTGCCTAAGGAGGTAATGGCTCTTTCTAAGCACTCTTAAATTCAAGCACAAATGTCAAAACAAGATGTCTTTCAAGAAAACAGTGTTAGACTCGGAATTTATTCATATACATTTCATAAAATAGCCTTCAAGAAAGAAAGAAGGACCATTTCTCATTGTTATATACACAAATGGCAAGCTATCTAAAGGCCTGGGAAGATATGACATTATAAAACAAAATCAGCTAGTGGGAAATGGCACAAGAGGTACTCTAAAAAGTTAGAGGGCACAAGGACAGGCCACTTCCTCTTACTTGGTGGCCTTTTCCAGCCCTTTTGATAACTGTATTAACATTGGAATCTGAAGCTAGCGATGAAGATGGGGAAAATGACCCACTCATTTTTGACACCATTTTTGACAACAGTGCAAGCCCCTCCCTTACAAACAGACTTTAAGTCTGTAGGTCATGATATCATAATACATATTATTACCTGTAGGGTCCTTGGTACTCTCTGAGCTTGGTGAGAAACGCACTGATGATGTTACCAAGTTTGGTAATGAAACATCTGTAAGAAAACAACCAAGCTCAGAGAACACCAAGAATCCCAGTTTAATCCTGAGCTACAAATATTCTCTTCTATCATGACATTTTGTTACCTGTATAAACAGACAAATACACATTCCATGCAGGCACCTTTTATTCCAAGGACAAAGGTGAGCTGATATGCCCCTTTATTTTGTTTTTGGAGCCGGCTTCAAGGACCTGTTTTTACTAATTGTTCTTGGAGAAGAGACCAATATCGAGTGACAGGCCTACTTTAACTTTCAAAAAAAGTGCATCTTTAGTCCATGGTCCATTTTACCACTTTATATTCCTTATATTCTCCAATATGAAATGTTTTGTAGAGCCTTGCAGGCTTGACCATTTCAAGCACAAATGTAGAATTTTGCAAATGTATCCGTAACCCTCAATAAAATATTAAAATAGCATGAAAGAACATGCTGGAAAATGTATGAGATTTCTACAAGGGGGAATCTGAGTTGCGTGTTGTGAAGTAACTCTTATCAGAATATTTTAAGTCCCTGCTTAACAACCTTAAGGCTTGTAATAAATGGTTATTTCAAGAGTTGTTTGAAAATAAAGAAATGAGTGCAGGGATCAATGAATTTTGGAAGTAGCACTAGACAGGCCTTCAGTCAAAATCCACCATCCTTCAAAGACTTTTCTAATATTCCCATATAGGTGAGAAAGCTATAATTTTTCCCCTCCTGCTCCAAGCCGTTTTGCAATTTCTATTATGAAATTTCCCTTATCTTTAAGGGAAAGGAAACTTTACTGCTTTAGTTATTCTAGTCATTAATCTGCAGTGTTTCTGAAATATTCTACTTTACATTTCTTAAAGAAACAAGAGTCATGTTAGGATCTAAATCTGAGAAGTTTCATTTTTCCATCTTTGCATTTCTTTAATACATAAAAAATATCCTATAATTCCTTATTATTTTCTGAACTGCATACTAGTGCAGTGGTGATATAACTGATTCAGGTGATCTTTGTCCATCCTCCTAGAAGTTTTATAGTAAAATACCAGAGGCTGGCAATTTCTGGAAGCAAACTTTCAAATTTTGAGTACATTAGGAGTGACTGCCATCATAAAATGGCTGCCATCATGGAAACTTGCTTTTTAACAAAATGGCTTTGATGTTGCGTTCATTTATATTTTCTATCAACCCAAGATATTTTATATTAAGCCCAATTCACTTTTTTTTTCTGGGAAGCAGATCACACCTCATGGAGAAATAAATATTTTTATAACTTGCAGAACCCAGGAAAATTGTTGGAAATAATGATGATATTGAAAACGGGAACTCCCATTTGTTTTAATATTTTAGAGATGTCCCATGGATACATTTGTGCCTCATGAGCATTGGATTACCTTCCCCTGAACCATGGAATGGGCAGCCTTTCAAGAGAGTAAATATACTAATAGGACATGAGCTATTAAAAGACTACCAGTCTATGTATGGGATGAATCTGGAGTTCAGTAAATGACCATAATTTTCTTGGTCATTCTGAGTAGAAATCATCCTTCCATTATTTAGTATGGGGGAAATGCTAATTAATAGCTATATTTAAATCACTCTGATTTTTAAAGCCGCAGTGAGATAAAATTCATAGGGTACTATAATTTGGCTATTATAGAGGATGGGCTATGCTTTGCATATCTCTTTCCCATCTGGCTACAGCTTTCTAGAAAATAAAAGTTTGGAACATAACATAATGAAATTACTCAGAGTTTTGGTAGAGTGATGGGTGATAATAAATTTAATAAATAAATAAAATGTGCAAGAGAAAATGGTAGCAAAATGCCCATTTCTGAATTCAATAAATCTCATTAAACATAAACATATAAAATATTGTTGCAAAGCAAAGTAGGTTTCCTTGAGGGATATTGGTGATCTAGAAATGTGAAACATAAATAAAAATAAACAATAGCCTTTTTATGAAGGAGGATGGAAATAATGAAAAAACAAGTAGCTCAAATGCAAATTTTCTTTCAATTTAAACAGAAACTGTCATTAAGAAAGAAATTGTATTGAATAATAATACAGTGAAGAAAAGAAATATTTCATAGTGATTGAACTAAAGATAACAAAAAAGTTCATATAGTATGCATAAGCAGATTTATTAAATTAATTCAGTTATTCAACTTTTCATTACATTGAGACCAAATAATGTGTCATCTGTTCATTTTTAAAGCACACTTTAAAAAAAATAGATTACTAAGTCATAACATGGATAACATCAGAACTATTCCTTAAAATCAGTAGACTGATTTTGTTTCTCATTAGTTATGTTTTACTCTATCCCTCGCTTAATAAAGCCAAATCTCTTCATAATATGATAAATTCCATAGTTTAGGCATATAAACAACACATTGATATCCTTAAATACTATTGGATTTTTTTACAAATTATATTAATCTATATATTAATCTGAATACAGAATAAAGCTGGCTGATTGAGCCACCAACCAAAAATTAATAATAAGAATGCTTAAAACAAGATATAGATTTATTTATCTAAAATGTATAGTACTCCTCTTGGAAAAAAGTAGAAATAGTTATTCCATACTCATTTGTGACGTGTAAATTGCCAGGGATTATGTATAAAATTCCCCAGAGCAGCTGTGCTTAACACATCAGCTGTGACTTGGTAGTAGACCCTCAAGGATAAACTGCAAAAATGTACAAGCCCTCAGGAGCAATGAATCCTGCTTTGGGGCAGGCAAATGGACTCAGTATTCATTAAGTTCTTTCCCACCCATCAGGTCTTCAGAATTATCTTTATATTTAAATATTCCTAGAATTTTCTAGGCGGCTGTGTTGAAATTCTGCTTTTTGTCAAGCTTCTGTACATACTGTTATCTAACTCTGCAATGTAATTGTCAGGAGACCCGATATTTGCTATAGCAAATGCTCTCCCTGACATGTTTTGAATGATTTTCATGCTTCCATTACTTTCAAGCACCAGAAATCAAAATACATGTTGATATATGCACCTAGAAAGTAAAAAAATATCTGCAGCTGATCATGGTTATTATTCCTGCAGCCTACAAATTATTCTGACAACAATGTCAGAGGCCTTCTGATCATTTATAAAACTAAAAGCCAAATTTGCAAATTTCTACATAAAATCTGAAAAGACTTTAGCTATGCCATTTTCAGCTACAGACCTTTAGCTTTAGGTCTTATATTATTTTTGCCATCAAAAAAGACACTAGGTCTTATTTTGGGGGGATGTCTAATTATTATCTCATGGCAGCAGCACTGACAGTCCTGCCCAGCAGAAGCTTGCTGCTGGCCCACTTCTTCTTTGGCCACTTGCCACCACTCACACGGGTCGCCACCAACCTCTATTTCACTGTCAGAGGCCTTCCGGAAAGACCTCTAGCTGAAAAACAGGCTCCGGATTGATGCACATGGCACCCCCTGGCTTCCATTTTGCTGTCAGAGGCCTTCCAGAAAGCCCTCTGTGGCTGATAACAGAGCTCCAGATTGATCCGGAGCTCTGTTATCGGCTGCAGAGGGCTTTCCAGAAGGCCTCTGGCAGCAAAATGGAGGCTGGGGGAGACACTTGCAAGCGGTGGCAAGCAGCCGCAGAAGAAGTGGGCCTGCAAGGCAAGGCATGTGTCAGGGTGTGAGAGGCCTGGTAAGTAGGGCACCCCTCCATCCCCACCTAGTTTAATTTTTACTTGTGCTCCTCACCCCACCCCATGCATCCTAACTAGAACTTATTTTGGGGGTAGGGCTTATATTGGCCGCACATGTAAAAATCAAGCTAGGACTTTGGGATAGGTCGTATTTTCGGAGAAACACAGTACAAGTAAGGGCATCCATAGCAATTTCCTTAAGGTATAGCAGAAAGGGTGGGGCTTGTCAGCTGACATTCAAAAGTTTCTCCCCCAATCCTTTGAACAGTTGTGCTCATGACAACTTGTCATTTTGCCTCTTGAGTAGTTTTTTTTTTTAAAAAAACCAAATGGTTCTATGGTCTAAAACCCTTGAGACTTTGATTTTTATCTCCTAGATCTGAATCGGAGTAATTGTATATTCCACCACATTGTTTTGCATTAAAATGATATCCTTTTATTCCTGAAAGTCCCCCCCCCCCCATAATGACAGATAAATGGAAGGGAACATGTTCCTCTTCATTCTAGAATTTGTTTTGACTACCTGGGGACAGATTTTTTTTTTAGAATTTTCCCATATGTGCATATTTATTCACAAGTGGGGCAAAAATAACATTCAGATAAGAAAGAAAAAAATAGGCTGCTTTGTACTACCCTAAATTAATGATTTAACAATAGGAGGAAAAATATAAATTACCTACTTTGTTCTTCCTAATCCTTTTTGGCAGTGCTTTATTTCTCTTCCCTTTCCTGGGCTCTGCTTAGGGACAGCTAAAAATAGATTTAACACAATGTTGTGGTGAAAGAGACATGTGCGAAAACTTTTCCTTTCAGTGCAATAATCTCACAAGCAGTTTGCATCTTAAGTAGTTTCCTGTGGTACCCTTCAATTCCAATTGAAAACATCCAATAGGGTAGCAACTTCCATATAGTAGTGGCCTTCCTATTATTTCTAAGAAGGTATTCTACCTCTGGGGAATCATTGCACAACTTTCCCTGGAAAAATGAGGAAAAAATCATCTGCATTTAATGAAAAGGCCATTTGATCAAAAATGAAGAATAATGGCAACAATTTCTTGCAATGATTATTGAATGATGCAAAAGGAACACAGTTGATTGAAGATTGAGAGGAAGAATAGAAGTTTGGAAAGAGGGAGAGAAAGGAACTTATGATATTAATCATATAAAAGATGTAGAGAAAAAAATACCAGGCAGGAAAAAACCTGTGCCCTAGAGTCTTCAATGTAGAGTGATCATTCAGCATATGCATCGCAATCTGCTGTAACTTTAATTCCCTCTCCTACACAGCTAGAGAAGTCTTATTTTGTTTGTTTGTTTGTTTGTTTGTTTGTTTGTTTGTACCTGATCATAGCATTTACTCAACAGCAGGTTTCAGAGAGTGACAGTAATGGCGGCCTATTCCAAAATTAGGTTGAAAGATGATACAGATGAGAAAGATTCTAGCTTCCAGTTTCTTGAATGAAAACTCACCTCCACCTTTTATGATAGAGTAAGGCAAGAGCTAAAGGCAAAAATCCTGAGGAAGGGAAGGGAAGGGCAGGAAAGAGCAAGAAAGGGCTGGACTACCCTTCCTTACCATTTATATACCTCTAATATCTCTAAATTCCTCTAATTTGACTTAAAATGTTGTTAAAATTTACTTATATTAATTGCAAACCTTTTTGCAATTATCGGTTTCCCTTCTAATGCTTTTATTCAGTAACATATTTAAAGAGCTCTGGGGCTCAAATCCAAAAGAGACCTCGTGGAATTTTGAACCCAGAGATTGTTCTCTACCAATTTAAATCACAGACTCCTCCAAATTGCTCTGGGTTTTTTCCTCCATACATTACCATGCCTCCCTGTACTGTGGACCCATCATGACTGTGGACCCTGTCTACATTATCTCTGTGATAAAGTTATATTATGCTCAGAGACATCTCCAAAACTGTGATGGGCTTCTCTCATTTTTCACAGGTCTGCAGGAAATGGACCTTTATTCCTAGTGAATCCAGTTTCATCTTACTAATCACACACAAAGGGGAAGATGAGATTTAGAACAAGTATATTATCATTTTTATACCAAAGCTTCAATTGCTGGATCGAAAAAAGAGAACAATTATATTTTTTTAAAGTTTCCTTTTTCATTTGTTAAAATGACAGCAAATCATTGTATGTGAAAGAAGTGCTCACAAGAATCCATATTGATGTGCCAAAGGTCATCCCTGGAAACACAATAATAAATTAGTTGGTAAATGTAATATATATTGCACATTCTCCTTTTTAATATAAATATTCGTAATAATGATCTTCTGTAATGAACATGATAGATTTGATATTCATAGAAACAGCTTTTGCCTGAAATCCTTATGCAAATGATGAAAACTCCCATGAGCTACGACAAAATGCTTGATGAATTAACTTGTAAAATACCATACATTAGCTGGTTCTTGAACTGAACACAACAAATTAAGGAGGCAAGAATTGCAATTATGACCCAACATTAGTAAGTTTGGGTTGGGTTCTTCCTTTATACGTAGTATGAACATTATGGGCAATTTTTAATGCCATGACTAAAAGAAAACCACCCTCTGTTTCTTCTATGACATAAATGCAGCAGACTTCCTCAAGACAGTAAGCACCGAATATAAAAGGTTATGATTCCAATGACCTTCAATAATTACACCCAAGAGGCATCTTGGATTAGTATCATGGGAGCTATAATGCACAGGTCTAAAGGAGTCCAACACTGAAAACTGAAATAGAACCTATATGGCATGCCTGTTTTTTAAAAAATTAAATTAAAAAATAGCATGGAGAATTTGCCTTTGTCCTTATTTTGTCTGAAACAGTGAAGACGGGAGAAAGGAGCAGTGGATCCAGGGGTGGGTTCTAACTTACCTCGCTGCTGGTTCGCTTCCTCCCGCGCTGCATGGTCACGCCTTGTTGGCGCGTGCGTGCTTTACGCACGTGCGCATACGCAGTGGCAATTTTTTTTTAAAGCCAAAAACAAGATGGCGACCACATGCATAGTGCCGGAAACTCGGCTTCTGCACATATGCAGAAGAAAAAAACCTTTAAAAAATCCCCCCAAAAAATTCCAAAAAAAAAGAAAATTCCGAATTTTTTTTTTAAGATGGCGGTGCCCACATCACCAGCGGGTCGCTACCAGTTCAGGTGAACTGGTCCAAACTGAGAGGAACCCACCTCTGAGTGGATCCCCGAAAACAGTAATACTGTTTTACTCAGTAATACTCAGTTGGGAGAAAAAGCCATTGGTATAATATTTTCTCTTTCCCCTACCAGGTCCGATAAAAGATTTGTGGAGTTATTTTTATTTGAAAAATTCCACCATCACTAATAAAGAAATTGAATCAGCATTCATCCCTTGAAATGATTGGCTGGGATCCTGAAATACTTTGTGGAAATAATGAAGCCCATTTTTGAGGATTGTTGAGAGTCAGTTTGGTCTAATGGTTAAGGTACCAGGCTAGAAACTCAGAACTGTGAGTTCTAGTCTTACCTTAGGCATGAAAGCCAGCTAGGTAACTGTGGGCCAGTCCCTTTTTCTCAATTCATTTCATTTCATTTCACAGGGTTGTTCTAGTGGGAGAAATAGAAGAAGGAAGGAGTATTAAATATGTTTGCTGCCTTGAATTATTTATAAAAATAATAAAGGTGGGAAATGAATAAATGAATGAATGAATGAATGATGAATGAATGAATGAATGAGTGAGTGAGTAAATAAATAAATAAATAAATAAATAAATTAATTAATTAATTAATTAATTAATTAATTAATTAATTAATTAATTAATTAATTAATTAATTAATTAATTAATTAATTAATTAATTAATTAATTAATTAATTAATTAATTAATTTTAAAAAATGTATGTTTTATATGCAGAAAAGGCCAAGGTCAATCTCCTTATATAACTTGATGATGGCAAATCTGTCCAGTATACAATAGTATAGTTAGATACCTCAAAAATAGCTTAAAGTTTTCCTACATTGACTAGAGACAATTAAATGTATCTTATTCTTCCGATTTTACAGGCATAATTACAGAATAAAGTAGAAGTTTTCTTGCCAAAGAATCTTTTACACAACTATTCCATCTTGTTTTGGTATGTGGAAAATGGTAATTTCACTTGATCATTCAGATATGCAGCACAACTTCGCTTCTGAATTCCTTGCAATTTTCAAAGAAATTAATCAAATGAAACTTGTCTGGGACAACAAATTGAAAATATTGTAAGTTAAGACTATAATAATTAATTATGATATGGAGAGAGTATAGCAGAGAGGTTTAAAAATGCATCTTTCCTAATTTTGAATCATTATTTTGCATAATCACAAACCACTTCTGTGATTGAAGATACTCTCTAAAAATCATGCACAGCATTTAACAAGTGGCCTGATCTAGACATCTGCAATTATTAAAGGTCTGGAGGGGGAGGAGATGTGGGGCTGTCTTTATGTCTGCAGAAGTGAGACAAAGAAAAGAAGCAACTAAAACCTTGGGGCCTACTTATACTTTTCATGATGTCTACCACTCTTCCTACTTACCAAATGCTATTTTGATTATATTATTTTATTTTATAATGTAAATATAATGGTAGCATGCTGCTAGGCAATGAGCCAGTTTCAAGCATGCAAGGTCCTGTATTCTTAGACAATTAAATTGTGGCACATAGTCATTGAGACGGTGGAGCAAATAACAAAATGTGCCCTGAAACAATGCGGACTCCACCTCTTTTGTGATGTCATGACACACATTTCTTCATTTTAAATAAATCTTTGTTTGTTCTAGACTGAGATTCTAAACTTTTTGCCATCTTACCTCTTTTTCTTGTAATGTTAAGGTACACACATCCCCTATAAATCCAAACACCAAAATGAACATAAATAAACAATGACAATAATACAACTTTAGAAAGGTGGATTTATGAACTATAAGAACCTGTAAAAGCCATAGTGGCACAGTGGTTAGAATGCAGTACTGCAGGCTACTTCTGCTGACTGCCGGCTGCCAGCAGTTCGGCAGTTCGATTCTCACCAGCTCAAAGTTGACTCAGCCTTCCATCCTTCCGAGGTCAGTAAAATGAGAATCCAGATTGTTGGAGGCAATATGCTGACACTGTAAACTGCTTAGAGAGGGCTGTAAAGCACTGTGAAGCAGTATATAAGTGTTATTGTTACTGCTAAAGATTCTTCATATTTTCCCTTAATTCTTTTCTGCATTTCCCTCACAGAGATACACCTTACAAGATCTAATCTGGATCAGTCACTGGAACCAGAGATTTAGTCTTCCAAGCTTTCAGACCAGTGCTGAAGCTGATCCCCAGGGAACTTCTTCCAGCACAAGTCTGAAAGCTCAGAAGACTAAACTTCTTATCCCAGTGACCAACCCAGACTTGATCTTGTAGTATTATCCTGGGACACATTTATTTGCCTTCATACACCTTACATGTTGGGAAATTCTGCTCTAGACATTGGTGGGTATGCAGGTGAAGCCCAGTGCATTGGTTAGAAGTAAGTGTCTGTAAATCTAAAAGTGGTAATTAGAAAAGAATCAGCAGTTTCCTTTCCAATGAATAAGTTATTGTTTTTTTAAAAAAACATATTTTATTAAAGTATTTTACATATATAATCAGAAATACATTCAAAGAAAAAATATAGTAGGTATGTTAAAACACAAAGGAAAAGGAAAGCAAGAGACAATAAAAAGGAGATATTTATAGGAGAGAATTAAAGAACAGAAAATATGAGTATTTTCTGCTGTTATATAATTCTAATCAAACCTCTCTCTGAGATTACATTGTAATTCCCTTCTTTCTATAACCCATGCTTTTTATCATGAAATTCATGTCATGAAATCCTTTTCCTTTTTACACAAAAAGTCCACAAATGGTTTTCAGTTATTATTGAATGTCAACAACAACCTTTCTTTTTCAATAGATTGGGATAGTCATCTCAGCAAGTGCAATCAATTTCACCAACCATTCCTCCATGATGGGTAATGCTAAAGCTTCCCATTGTGTGTGTGTGTGTGTGTGTGTGTGTGTGTGTGTGTGTGTGTGTGTGTGTGCATACATATATGCATACATACACACACGCATATATATATATCATTGCTTGATTGCATATCAGTTATCAAAACAGATAACTTCTGAAACAAAAAATAGTTCTAGTCAAACATTCATTTTTCATCACATAAATTCTCAACATTGACAATTTTAATTTCTCCCATCTTAAAATGTCCTTCTAAATTTCTTTACATATCTTAACATAATTATTTTGAAATATATAAGTGTGTGTGTGGGTGTGGGTGTGGGTATACACATACACACACATATATAAGTATTTTACTTTTTTCTCAATCTTAAAACCAGTTTTCCTCATCAGTTCTATTTAATCTTCTATTTTCATATTTTTGTTAACATATTTGTCTTCTGAATATTAATCTTAAAATCTGTTAGCATAACATCCACTTATTTTCGCACTAATGTTTTTATTCCCTGAACAGATCCTACAAAACTACCACCAGGTCATCAGCAAATGCTCTTAATTTATAACTTTTGTTTTTAATCTTTAGTCCCACAAACTAAAATGAATAAGAAAAGAGACAATGGGTGTCCTTGTCTTGTCCCTTTTTGAATCTCACAGGTTTTCTTAATTCTCCATTAATAATTATTGTGCTTTCTGTAAGGTATAAATCAGACTTATCCATTTAATAGAATTAATTGCAAAGTTCGTATCTTCCAGAATTCTAAACAAGAAAAATCCGTTTCAAATTGTCAAAAGTCTTGTCTGCATGTCAGAAGAATGATTGTTCTGCATGTCAGAAGAACAATCAATCAATCAATCAGAATAGAACTGGAAGGAACCTTGGAATCTTCAAATGGTTTTTTCTCAAGATCCTTAATCATCTTAGTTGCTCTTCTTTGCACTTTTTCCAAAGTCTCAACATCTTTTTTTGTAATGTGGAAACCAAAACTGGATTCCAGGTGTGGTCTTAAGGATTTATAAAGGGGTACTAACACTTCAGGTGATTTTGATTCTATGCCTCTGTTTATACAATCAAGGATTGTATTAGCTTTTTTGGCTGCTGCCACACACTGCTAGCTCATGCTTAAGTGATTGTCCACTAGGACTCCAAGGTCCCTCTCACAATTCCTGTTGTTTTCACCTAACCTGTATTTGTACCTTTGATTTTTCCTGACTGGGTGTAAAACCTTGCTTTCCACATTAAATTTTATGTTATTGGATAGGACCCATTGTTCAAGTCTGTCAAGATTTTTTTTTGGATCCTGAGTTTGTCTTCTGGGTGTTGGCTATTCCTGCCAGCTTTGTGTCATCTGCAAATTTGATGAGTTCCCCTTCTATTCCCTCATCTAAGTCATTTATGAAGGTTGCTTTTCATTGTGTTGCTCCAAATGTTCCACAATATCCAATACATTTTAATGTTATCTTGTAATTGTCTTTTAGGTAAAAATTCCGATTGATCTTTATAAATAAAGTCCTGTAAAATTACTTTCAACTTTTCAGCTAAAGTAATTATTAAAAAACCTATTAATCCATTATTCAATAAAGATAGATACTGATAATGGTGCATAACCACACCATTGTGCCTACTGTCCCTGTCCTACTGTCTTATTGCCTAATTTACCTGTACCTACTTTGCTAATGTTTATGTTTATACCAATACCTACTATCTTGTACATGTTTGACAAACAAATAAAAAATATATATTCCTGTTAAAATCAGGTCCTGGACCTCTTTGGAATTTAGGTATTAATTCTTTATTGAACTCTTTCCAGCTGTCTCTCTCCATTCTGTAAAACAATATTCATCATTTGTTGTAAAGGTTGTAAAAGTTCATCCTCAAAATATTTATAATAATGGGCTGACAAACCATCTGGATCAGGTGCCTTTCCTGTTTTAGTCTTTTTAAAGCTTCACAACTATCCTTATTGTTATGGGTTCATTTATAATTACCCTCTGATTCTTTGTAATCATTGGTAAATTCTGCTTATGTAAATATTCATTTACTTTTCCATGGAAATTTCTTGAGCTTTATATAAAGTAGAATAATACCAGTGAAATACTTTTCACATATTTGTATTACAATTTTTTTCTTGCAGCGTTTTCGTTTTCTTGAGCATATGCACCAAAGACAAATTTCTTGTGTGTCCAATCACACTTGGCCAATAAAGAATTCTATTCTATTCTATTCTATTCTATTCTATTCTATTCTATTCTATTCTATTCTAACTTTAGTATCACTTTCTTTTCTTTCTCCTTTCTTTTATATGTCAACCATTTCCCCAGTTATTTGCAAATTCAAAATTTCTTTGCTTTTCATAATTCATCTTTATTTTCATCTCTCTCACTGTTAACATAGATAATTGCATCTGTGGAACATTAATTTGATGGGTAATAGTTGTCCTCTCTGGAGATTTAAAAAAAAAACTCTTATTTTTTCATCTTATCCAAAGTCACTTGTATTTTCTCTTGTCTTTAAAAAAATCAGTTATGTTGTATAAAATATCCTCTTCCAAAAGCTTTGCTTGCATCCCACACCATTCTTACATATCTGCCTATATTAAAGTTATTCTCAAAACGATTATTTTGCAAACCTCTGCTAAAGTTTTCTTTTGCTTTCTCATTAAATCTCCATCCAAAAAAAACGTATTTCCTTTTAAAAGTTATAAAGTTAAAGTAGATTGTAATCTGAGAAAGTCTTATCAACTATAAATCTCCACTTTGTAAACATTAATAGTCAAAGTCTTAGAGATCCAAGTTATATCTGTTCCTGAACAATGTATTTTTAATATTTTTTTCAAAGATTTTATCTTTTTGTGAAGAAACACTCCATTCCAATCTCCAAGGAGATACCAATTTTTTAAATAAAAAAACTGTTCATCCATTAGTCTTTATAAAATGTTGTTTTATCTTCATTTGGAAGATGAATTTCCAATGTCAAAACTGTCTGTAGATTAACTTCTACTCCAATATATTGTCATAATCTATATAATATAAATTTTGCATATTTGGGTTATGAATTTATATACAAAACAACTCATTTTAATTTAAGAGAATAGCCAAATTGGAAGGGACCTTGTAGGTCATCTAGTCCAATTCCCTGCCCAAGCAGGAAACCCTATACCATTTCTGACAGGTTGCAGTCCAGTCTCTTCTTGAAAGTTTCCAGTGATGAAGCTCCCACAACTTCTGAAGGCAAGCTATTCCATTGGTTGATGGTTGATTTTATTCCTGCTGAAACAAATTTTTCATCCAAATTTTTTGACTCAAATATTTTATATCCCCTTTCCTTATCTCTTTCTTCCAAGAAAATCACATCTTATTTTAACTTTTTCAAATAATCAAATATTTTTTTCTCTTCTGAGGAACATTTGCTCTATATTCTATGCTACGCATTTAAAATTCATTGTGTGCCCATGTGGTAGCACTATTGGTTATGAGGAAATCCTGTGGTTTACTTATAAGAAGCAGCTATCCAGAGCACAAATGGGTAATCTAACAATCTCTCCCTATCCAGAGAGAATTTCATCAGTCCACACCTGTCACCTGGCCATCAATCTTTGGTGACGCTCACAGAAAAGTCTAATCCACCATAAATCATCATCCAGAAACAAGATCAATGAGTAATTTATAACTGACTATGTCCACAATTGTAGCCATTTTTTAAAAAATGTGGGCTACAAAGTGTTTCTATATTGAACAAATGTCATTCAAGGAGTTTTGGGGCATTAAAAGAAATATTGGTAATTAGGACTCCCATTTTCCTCTTCCAAACCAATTTGCAATATATGTATTACAATACATATGTATATATGGGCTTTATTTGATTGTCCTTATGTTGTCCTTATGCTGGTGATTAATATTTCTTTTTTCTGATCTTTGATCCATACTTTTATTAAACCTCTCTACGTTGGCCTATTTCATACATATTTGAACTACTTGCACTATCTGTTACCCATAAACTAACCCTAACCTTAACTCACCTTTGTTTTGTAGACAACTAGCTAGATGTTACATCTCAGAAATTCTTACTGCCTAACCAGCATACATATTTCTTGTAGCTCCTCTGTTAAAAATAATGGGACAGGGGTTTGCAATTTTTTTAACAGAATAAGAAAATTATTCTGGACTAGAGGTTTTCTAGTCCAACCCCTGCTAAAGCAGGAGACCCTATACCATTTCAGACAAATAGTTCTTCAATCTGTACTTAAAAACCTCCAATGTTGGAGATCCCACAAATTCTGGAGGCGAATCATTCCATTGATTTAATTGTTTTAACTATCAGGAAATTTCTCCTGGGTTGCTTCTCTCCTTAATTAGTTTCCATCCATTGCTTCTTGTCCTACCTTCAGGTGCTTTGGAAAATAGGTTGACCCCCTCTTCTTTGTAGCAGCCCCTTAGATATTGGAACATTGCTATCATTTCAACCCTAGTCATTCTTTTCATTAAATACTGAATTCCTGCAAATCATATGTTTTACTTTCCAACCCCCTAATCACCTTTGTTGCTATTCTCTGCACTCTTTCTAAAATCTCAACCTTACCCTCTTATATTTATATAAGTAGTCCTTGATTTACAATCTTTCACTTAGCAACTATTTGAAGTAACAGTGGGTTCCCAAAAGCTACTTACAACCTGGTCCAGAGGTTACAGTCACTGCAGTACCCTTGCACTTGTTCACTCTTATGAATGATCAGAAGGATGCTGCAGCCCCTCAGGTTATCTCCCTCAATTCCCCCTCGCCAGATCCCTGCAGACCTTGGTTCTGTTTCCCACCTCATCAGGTCCCATACTCTCCTCCTCACCCCATATTACCTGTTGTGCACTTACTTTTCAAAGATCTATGGAGCTCCAGAGGTCAGATTAGAGAAGCAGAACAAGCTGATCCATTGCTGGGTCGAATGGCGCAATCCCAGCCTTAACCACTAGACTAAACTCATATGTGAGTGTGAGTGTGAGTGTATGTGTGTGTATTATTTGTATATAATCCTTTAATGAATATTTGGACTATATGTCCTTGGAAACTCCTGTAGTCAGACAAGTCATGCTCATGATCACACCAAACTCTAACAATGAAACAATGCAATTGAAAACAACAATGGAGATGTGTCCTGTCCATCTGTCTTCTCTGTAAGAAAAGGAAAACCTCTTTTAAAATCAGACACAGCATACACAAGATTAAAAATGTGAGGGCTACCATTCAGCTCTAAAACAGCACTTTCTTTCCAGCAATGACCAGCCAATCTCTCTCATTGCTCACAAACAGGACTAAGCAATAACTCATTTTTGCGGGGATGGGGGGTTATCTTCTATATCCCTGTTTTTCAAGGATATATTTCCACTGTTTATCTGTACATGGAATTTTCAGGCTGACAGTAATTAGGCAAAAAATTTGTGGCTTATAACACAATATATTAGTTGAAAAAAGGCTGTCTTGTCAGTTATGGCATATTTTCCCTTACTGTTTCCTCTGTGTATTGGCTTTTAGATGCCAGGTGTAATTTACTATTTTAAGGCCTCAGTTCAAACCCCCGGCATGTATAAAAGAATACAAATATTTTATCAGTCCCTTTCCTCCTCAATCTATTATACAGAATTGATTTTACATTTCATAGAAGGATTACCTTCAAAATAAATATAAACAAAAATTTTCATGATTCAAATGGTATAATAGCAAAACGAAGTGTAGTAGAATTAAAATCCCCCATATCCTCTGAAATTGATTACTAATAAAGTGATAAATTAAAGAGCTCATCACATTCTGACATATATGAATACTTGAATTCATATAGAGATCATTTCAGACGGCATGTATACTCATTCACATTCAGGAAACATGAGTAATTAGCAGATTTGCTCTTGCTAGCTACACTCTGAACACTCTGCTCTCTGTTGTCTATAGCAGTGCTCCCCAACCTTTTGTCACCCTCGGCACACCATAGCCTCTCCCAAAATTCCATGGCACACCACATACATACGTGCGCCCCGTCCCGCCCGCCAGTCCTGCCCCGCCCGCCCTGCCAACCCCCAGCGCGAGACGTGTGTCCTACCTGGGACTTTTCCCAGTAGCTCCAGTCCCGTTCCTTGCTACCGTAATAGCGCCCAGAGCAGAGCAGCCCTTTCCAAAAGATAACGTCTCGCGAGACGTTATCTTTTGGAAGGGGCTGCTCTGCTCTGGACGCTATTAGCAAGGAACGCGACTGGAGCTACCGGGAAAAGTCCCAGGTAGGACGCGCACCCCGTCCCGCCCACCAGTCCTGCCCCACCCGTCCTGCCAACCCCCAGCGCGAGACGCATGTCCTACCTGGGACATGCCCCAGTACCTCCTCCTTGCGTTCCTCGCTAATAGCGTCCAGACCAGACCTGCCTCTCCCACCTGCGTCTTGCTGTCTTTTAAAACTGAAGACGAGGTGGCTTGAATTTTAAAAGACAGCAAGTCACATGGGCGGGAGGTGTCAGCCATTGGATGATTGCAATGCACCACTTGCAATCATCCAATGCGTCACATTTGGCGCATGCACCACCAATGTGTCACCTCGAATGATGCAAGCTTTTGCCGCGGCACACTTGGCATGGCCTCACGGCACACCAGTGTGCCACGGCACACTGGTTGGGGAGCACTGGTCTATAGCACAGAGTAAGTATTCAAAGTGTCAAAAGGTCCTATGGTTCTCCATAAAGGAGGGAATGACAATTCTTTGATAAGATCTTGTAAATACCCTTCCATACATGTAAGATCAGTTCACTGACCATGTACCTAGCTAATGAATGTGTGGGCAGGGATTATAACTAGCAGGCCCATAATTCTTCTGCTATCTCATTCATTCTTTGTTATGTCCAAAGGGGATTGAGACTTCTGGATTGAGAAGATGGATTAATTCAATGATAAGATTATTCCTTGATGCCCTCTACAACAAATATCCTTTTGCATTAAGGAAGGATTTCAGTTCATGAAGCAACAGGGGCAATGACTTAAATGTAAGTAGTGGAAAACTCATTCAAAATCCAATTAAATCTAACACAGAAAGTCCATTTTAGTGATGACCCTAAAGGACTATCATCTTTGCCAAGTTTACATTAATTTAGTCACAAAAGTGAAAAACTGGCATTCTTCCAACAGTATTGTGAAAGGATGCTAAAGTACAAATTCACAGTAACTATAAACAGTGGAATTACTAGAGGTTTATAACACAGCTCAACAAAGAAAACAAGCAAGGTCTATTGAGTATAATTGAATCTAGGATTTTTCCATTATATTCAAATAACTTTCACAGCAGGAATATATGGCTGAAGCTAAAAAGACTAGATATGACCAGATTATCTAAAACAATAATTTTCAACCTCATGGCATATTTATATTTACTAGTTTTCTTTTCATTAGAGTTTTCAACTAATTTTACAAGCATAATAATAAACAATTCTTACTTCTTTGTTAGAACTCAAATGTTGGAAAATGCCAAGTCTAGAGTCTGTGATATTTGCTGAATTAATAGATGATAATTCATTTGCATTTGCATTTTATATGCATTTATTTATTAACATTTCACTTAGGGAAAACATGATATATTTATTTTGTTTTATTGTTTTGTTTTGTTTTTAGATTTTTTAAATCCTGCCTTTATTATTATTATTTTATAAATAAATCAAGATAGTGAACATGCACAGTACTCTTTCTTTCTCCTGTTTTCCCCATAACAACAACACTTCGAGGAGGATTGGACTGAGAGAGAAAGGGACTGGCCCAAAGTCACCCAGCAGCTTTCATGCCTAAAGTGGGACTAACACTCACAATTTCCTCATTTCTAGGCTGGCATTAACCAATAGACAAACAAGCATAGAGCTAACAGATATGTTATGTGCAAAACCATAAAATAACTGTCTTCCAGTTCTTGAGGGGCTGCCATAGAGAAGATGGGATTGACTTAATCTTCAAAGAACCAGACTTCAGGAAAAAAGTAATGGGTGGAAGCTTGTTAAAAAGAGATCCAACCTAGAAGTAAGAAACTTTTTCTGACAGTGAGAACAATTATATAATGGAATAGCTTGCCTCCCAAAGTTTTGGGTACTCCATCACTGGAATTTTCATGAACTGGATGTTATAAGGTATTCTGTGTTGAGCAAAGGTTGGACCAGAAGACCTCTGAAGCCCCATGATTCTATATTTTATATTCTATTTTTGAAAATAGGATATTTTCCTGTTTAAATGTTCTGGTGAATTCTATGGGTAATTATGGTCCAGTTTCCAAACACTCATGGTTGAGAAAAATGATAGAGAAGCTCGTTAGTTCCAAATGATTATATAGAAACAATTCAAACTGGCTATAAAGTGAGCTATGGATTGCCTTGGTTAACCTGATAAATGAACCTAACCAATATTTGATATTGTATGATTATGTTGATCATTTTAGATTTCACAGCAGCTTTCAGTACCATTAAAATTGTATTCTTGTGGATCATCTAAACAATTTAGTCTGAGAAGACTGCTACACCGCCATCAGATAGATGATAATGATTACTGATTGTTATTCCTCAGAAAAGATATGTTAAATGTAGGCTATCTAACTTTTGAGATAGATGTGGTCAAGAAAAGTCAGGGTATTAAAATCTCATATCTGTCCTATCTTGTATTAAGCAAATCAAAGTGAGGTTATCTTATCACACACTTGTTCAAATGCTGTACTTCAGGTCCCTTCTTAATGGCACATTTCTTCTTTCATTATCTGAACAGCTCTTTCGTATCTTTCCCAAGGTCACTTCTATGTTGCTTTGCCCTTTAGAACTTCACTATCATCAATACAGACTTAGAACCACAACTCAGCCCAAAATTTCTATTGCTAAGGGAGACATTTGTTAAGTGAGTTTTTCCCCATTTTTGCCACAGTTGTTAAGCAAATCACTTCACTTGTTAAATCAGTAACTCAGTTGTTAAGTGAATCTGAATTATCCATTGATTTTGGTTGTCAGAAGGTAGCAGATCCCATGACCCTGGGACACTGCAACCATGATAAATATGAGTCCGTTGCCAAACATCCGAATTTTGATCACGGGACCATGGGGATGCTGTCATGGTTGTAAGTGTGAAAAAAAGGTCATAAGTGATGTTGTAACTTTGAACGGTCACTAAACAAACAGTTGCAAGTTGAGGACTACCTGTACTTTTTAGAATCCATACAAAATTGCTGAGTGAAGTTATCAATAGTCTGATGACATTGAAATCTATTTCTCTTATGTCATTATTCTCATATAAGAGTTGATCTCCCTTAATTCCTATCCACATAGTTATCATGTTTGTCATGGATGCTTTTGTTAACAAAGTGTAGTGTTACTGTTCTCAGTGGGGAAAAATGAGTTTATTGTCTAGTTACTTTGCATAATTCATCCTGTATTAATAAATATCTGGATGAAAGAATGTTATGGGGATCTCCGCTACAGCCCAGTTCATAGTCACATCTCCCTTCTTACTTTATAGTTGCTATTCTAAAAGGAAGAAAAGCTTCCAGTTTGTTTTTTAAATGTCACAATTAATATGGGACTGAGTATTTATTTGATTGCTTCTTAAAATGAACGAGGTGCTGCTGTATGGAGAATGTCAGAAATCTTTTCTCCTAAAACCATTTCATTATGAAAGTATTCAATTCTTCCTGGTTCTGTTTGTTGCCATTGTTTCATTTTGTTGCTGCTGTTGCAGGGGTGGATTCCTCCCGGTTCGGACCAGATCACCTAAACCATTAGCGATCCTCTGGTGACGTCACGATGGCGTCACGGATCCGGTTCAGGTGGTGCTGGTCCGTGTGCGCCGCCATCCTTTTTTGGGAATTTTTGGTGAATTTTTCCATGTTTGGATGGCTTCTCCTCTTCAGCAGCTTGAAAAAGAGCCCACCCACCCACCCCTGGGTTAATACTCACCTTTATTTCTTTGCCCGAAGCACAGCTGATCAGCTCCTCAGCTGTGTGTCGGGCTGAATCCTGCTACTGAGCATGCAGGGAAGTGAAATTGCACGGGGGGAACGCGCGCAAAACATCGCGATGCGAACCTGTGGTGAAGGTAAGTGGAACAACCCCTGTGTTGCTGCTTCTGTGTGTTATCATCCATCTATCTGTCAGCCATTCACTCTTATACATCTTCACATGAGTAATAATTCTAAACAAAGGTATTATTTCTGGTCTTCAAAGAGCCAGACAGCAGCAGAGTATAATGTATAAAAACTGTCTGAATGCTTGTGTTGCCATCTAGTGGTTGTATGGATTTTTACATCCTAGATATGATCCTCAACAAGAACAATCCCCAATATGCAGTAAAAGCTATGATGTCATGTCATGTATATAGCTAACCTCATCTATTTTCTCAACAAATACACTGGGGTCAACCAAACTCAATTGAATAGATGTTTTCAGATTGATTACACTGAAGAGCTAACTTAATCAGAATGTATATCGTGAAAAAAATTAATTACACTTTGTTAATATGTCTGAAGGCAAATCCATTCTATACCCAATGATGATATTTCTTCCAAAGGTTGTGGCAATTTATACACATTACCAGAAGGAATCAAATATTCCAAGAATATTGTATGTGTTTTCATAAAATAGTAGTGACTATTTTGGTTCTACCGCAATCAAGATACTGGTAGCATTGGATTGGCTTGCATCACAAAGTTTCTGTTGAGAGAGATAACATTTCATCTCAAGATAACGATAGCTTTGGCTGAGACACAATTACTGAATTCAAACAAAGCCTTTGTGGTGTTAGTTTATTAGACTCTGGGCAAATTCATCTAGGATTTTTTGGTTATTCTTTTTATATGTGAAAGCTGTTTGTGATATGTTCCGTGGGATGGTGGAGGCGGAATAAAACATTCATTAAAAGAACAATACTTCTCAGATTTTCAATCTTTTTCTGTTCTGGCAGATGTTCATAGAAAAGGCAAATAGTATCTGAAATCAACCCAATGCAAATGTTTGTTTTTCAAGGGCTGATTACCATACTAGAATACGTATTTTGGGAGCTCCATATTATTTTAAAAATAATGTGTATTTTGTGAATTATTTTTACAACAACAAAAAAACTTTGAGAAGTATGTAGAGGTGTTTGGAAGGGTGTCAAAAAGAATCAAAATGGTGGACTTAATTGTATAGTCTGGGATACAGAAGCAAATCTAATTTCATTTTTCTTCACATGTTGAGCAATAAGTCACCTTGCATCTAAATATGATACCTTGAATTCAAACTTAGTAACAATAACAACAGTTGTAAATACATTAATATATACGTATTGTATTTTAAAATGTTAAAAGAACTGAAGAAAATGACAACAATAGAGAATTTAGGATTGTATAAAATTTATGAATTCTGAAAGCAAAATATAGAAGCTAAATGTGGGATTTATTTTTGACAATAGACAATTATTAAGGAATGAGAATTTGAAGGGTTCCCCCCCACTTCTTTTCTAATTACAGATGAAATCTTCAAAGAACTGTTCACAACCGTAAGCCTTCTTTCGGGTGGTACTTTCCCGAGCAATGCTCCAAATTGTTATTCTAAGGAGCAGTAATGAAAATAAAGATGAAAATGGCAAGATCAAAGTTGGAAAGTAATTAACACTGTGTTTTCCTTTTTAATTGAAAAAGAAAATGTGGTTCTGGTTCAACAACTATGATTCTGTATTCTGGGTTCAATGCTGAAACTAAGTCTGTTAATTTAGCTAATAGAAGGAAAGGGGGGAAATGTCAGACAAACCTGATATGTTATGTAAAACAGTATGAAACAAGAGACCATGCATTCCTATTCCAAAGTATAAATACTAATTTTACAGAGAATTCACCGTTACCATTTATTTTTCCTTGATAGCAATTTAATTTATCATTTATCTTTTCACTAGTTTGAGTGTTCCATATTCAGTTTTCCATATTACTCATTTTATTATTATTATTTAAAATAAAAATATTCATTTTAATTAGCACTACAGTTTTACTGACTCCAAATATAAATATGATAGCCTATTTGAGGTTTTATATGGCTGTCCTTTTTTCTAACCTAATATTTTATTTGGGGAGAAATAAAAAAGAAAAAAAGAAGAAGGAAGGAAGGAAGGAAGGAAGGAAGGAAGGAAGGAAGGAAGGAAGGAAGGAAAGAAAGAAAGAAAGAAAGAAAGAAAGAAAGAAAGAAAGAAAGAAAGAAAGAAAGAAAGAAAGAAAGAAAGAAAGAAAGAAAAGATTCATGAAGGTCATCAGTGAAGATTCATAAACCATTGTGAATAATGTCAGAACTATAATTTAATTAGTGGCCCATCTGTCACTTTCTGTTTGACGAGCACTAAATGTCCAATTATCATTTAATATCTGCTCTAATCAGTTCTGGCAAATTTTGCAGGCACACAAGAGATTATATTAATAGATGGGAAGCTACTTTTCCACATTACGGAGGGAGGGAGGGAGGAAAAGGGAGAGGAGAGAGAAAGGGAGAAACAGAGAAACAGTAACTGTATAATCTAAATGAATTCACTGTAAAATCAAGCTATTTTATTTAACTGCATGGCTACAATTTCACTACCATCTACCCAATAATTTGACCAATGTTTTGCTCTTCCAAACTCTCTCTTTCTCCCTCCCCCCTCTTTCTCCCTCCCTCCCTCCCTCTCTCTCTCTCTCTCACACACACACACAAACACACATACACACATACACACATGTATGTGTGAAGAAACATAGAAACATAGAAGAAACATTCCACATATTTAAACATTTTACTCCCTCTGTGTTTCCAGAGTCAGCCTATACATTTGATTAAATTGTTTTGACTTAATATAGAGTATGGCATAATCAATGCATAGCTCTACCAGTTGCCATGCATAATCAAAAGCCATAGGTTACAATTATAGCAAATTTGGTTTAAGTGAGAGAGAAAGGTAATTTTTTGACTAAAATCAATTGGTCTTAAAAATACTCAATTTTAAGTTGCTAAATTAAGAGAGAGACTTTTACTGGAATAAGAGACAAAACTGGAGCAATGTTTGTTTTAAAAATCTGTATATTGTTCCCAACTTTGTCAAGCTGTTCAAGGCAATATGAATCAATAATAGAAAGCTTTTGACATGGACTGTTGAATAAATACTACAAATATATTTTGCATATATAGGCATCAATGAATGTCCCAACCTACATTTCCTACTATGCTCCCTATTGCTATATGGGGCGAATCAGAAAGCACACACGTTCTTGACACCTTTTTACCTTATATACAGCCCCACCTCCATTCACTGCATATAGTTTATATTTGAACATGATTTGCTCAACATCAATGGTAGAAAACCTTGAAAAATTCCTCCCAATAACAGCAGTCTTTTTTCTTTATGCCATTCCCCTTATTTTTCCTTCTCCCTGTTTGCCTTATTGGCAAAACTATCCTCACTGCCAGTATTACAATGCATCTCCTTTCAGGCTGGGTCAGGCCGGGAGAATCTTAGAAGCAGCATTTTATTTTAGTTAAGTTTTGAGTGAAGTAGTCTTGAAGTATAATGACAAGGTAGAGTGGACCCTGTTTTGACTGAACTGACAAATAGTTCCTATACTGTACCTGCATTGAAAACATTTTGTTTTATCAGATTAGCCCTGCCTGACAATTTGCAGCTCCTGCTGTGCATTCAGGCAGTGGTGGGTTCCTACCGGTGCGGTGTGGAGCACAGCTCCGGTAGGAGCCCAGCGATGATGTCATTTTCTGGTGCTTCTCCGCGTCCTGAGCTGTTGGGAAAAAGTCCTCCCACCCGCTCTTGTTTCAATACAGACCTTTATTCTTCCTCCGAAGCACAGCTGAGAAGCTCCTCAGCTGTTTTTCGGCTTGTAATGTCATCCTAAGCATGCGCGGAAGTGAAATCGGCCGATGGATTTCACCGGTAGCGAAAATAACCGGAACCCTCCTCTGCATTCAGATAGAGGGCCTTGATGAGTGAAAGCAAATATACAGGATAAATGTTGAAAGATCCGGTCTGCATCAATCACCAGGACCAAAGGTTTAGTCTTCTGAGCTTTCGGACTCATGCTGGAGTCCATCCTCAGGGAACTTCTCTCTAGTGGAATGTCTTTTCTAAGGGTATAAGGGGGAGGATCCTAAGTTTCTTTCTCTGACCATTAAGTTTCTCTTGTCTTATTATTTCCTAGGCAGCATCCTAGGATTCATTACCCCAATGCCCGCATTTACAACCTTTGCAGCATCCCATTACAGGCAATATGCATTGTCCTGTTGTTTCTCCCTCCTTTGTCCTGTTGTTTCTCCCTCAATTGCAAAAGAGTATATAGGCATACAATGTGAAATGCTCTAGACTGTTTTCATAGTGTATTTATAGCTCCAAGCTCCCAGCACTTTCAGGACTGTCAGCACCACATGTTGCGTTCAATGCATACCTCCATTGTATGCCTGCTTAATCTCTTGTAATCCCTTCTTCTCCAAAGTACAAATATGAATTTCCTTCTTGCTAATTATCCCAGTGCCAGAGTAAGCATTCCAAAGACATTCCAAAGAATGGTGAAAACAAAAGGAGAGATATATCACATGATTTTCTGCTTAGCAACTGCTTCGTTTAATGACAAAGCTGCCAGTCCCAGTTGTGGTTCTAAATGTAGACTCACTGTATTGCCATAAACAGTGATTTAAGATTTTATTAAAGGCAGAATAGAAGGGCAGGGCCATTGCCTACCTGTATGAAATTAAGAAATAGACCCCTGATCTGCTGAACATTTCATTGATGTCATCAGTTTTTAGCATCTGCTTTTTTATATTGTGCCTCTTTCCAGATTGCATTCAATATAGCATAAAGCCACAGCGGGCCAAGTTTCAATTCTCCTGTTCCTATTATATGATCCTTAACACAAATATCTGTTTAAAAAGAGCTGCCAAATACTTATTAGTGGTCAGGCAAAAAAAAAAAAAAGAGGAGCCAATTTAACAATGAACTTTGATATAAACAGTTGTTACATAATCCTGCTAGAACAGTAAAATCTATTTAGAACTTTAAAAAATATACTGAAACAGACTTGCTTTATACATTATCCTTTTATTCAATATGTCAGTAATGATGTCTCTCAAATGTTGTCACCTTACATTTATAGTTCTGTGATGACCAATTGGGCAAGCTAAATATTGAGTTTATCACATAATCAGTACTCATTCTATATCCAAACATTATGTTTCAATTTAAGCACTACACACCTTATCTGTACTTTACAGGCAGATATAGAAGGATATAGAAGACAGAGATGGGAATAAATATATCAATAATAAAAATTATCTTTGCTGTTCATCTCAGACTTTTTAAGGAGGACTCAAGGATATGAAACTACAGTGTAAATAGAGTTGCTGAAATTTTTTTTTCTTCAACAAAAATTCTCCTTACATCTCCATCTACATTTATAAAAGATAAATTCAGAAAAAGTTGAGGGTCATTTGTTATAGATAGAGAACTGAAAGCAGCGGTTTCTTTTTCTGCTAGGCAAAATAAATCTTCACAGACTAACTCTGTCTGGCAGTATTACAGGACTGTGCAATGCACCCAAAGGGGCATTTTGCAAAGCTGTGGGGCCTGAACAAATTGACTCTTCTCCATTGTTAAGGCAACTACACAGCCCTTCAATAGCTTTCAACAGCTTCTAGGCCTTCCAGATCATATGCACACAGTTACTTCATTTTATCAGCAGTTCCCAGCAGGAGCATTGTCTGTAAACACACGCACACACACAAACAGAATTTAGGAAAGCTTTCAATTGGATGTGTTGAATTTTCTGAAAAGTTTGACTGTCTTGACTCTCTGAAGAGTGCTCTTTGCTTGTATCAAAGCGCTGTCAGCTCTTAAAGCAAATTTTTTCCATAGTTTCTTTTAACATGATTTATCGAAAAACAATGAAAGAAGGTTGCCGACATTACAGCAACTACAGTAGATTGTTTTCACTCTGGAACCCAGAAACTTTCTTTTTTGTTTGTTACTGCAGTTTCTCTGTGCCTATTCATTTATCCAATGACTAGTGGTCTGTTTCCCCAACAGGTCTTTGAATTTCTGTTTGGTTTGAAATGCAACATTATGAGCATGGCCAAGTGCCTGCTCAAATCTTTTTCATTTCCAAATGAATATTGCCAGGATGAATTCTACATTTTGAAAAAAAAATCAATTCTTTTTTCCATCATCTGATATACAAATAACTGAACTTCTATTAGGTGTCTCACCATGCCAAAATATGTTTATTTAAAAATAAACAACCCATGACTTCCACACAACATATTCATTTCCGTGGAGTCAAAGCAAAATAACCTGTTTTGAAACAGATTCTACAGTAATCTCCAAAAATAGTACATCAAAATTGTATACTTTGCTAGCAAAATACACATGTTTCCTTAGGATGCTCAAGTTACAAAGCTCATAACAAGATGAAAAGAAAGATGCACTGGGAGAAAAGTATTGGAGATACCATAAAACATGTGGCCTGGGTCAAGGTCAAAACCACACAGCTTCACTCCAGATTTATGATCAATATTGCAACAGCTTCTTTTAAAGCCTTTTGTCTTGACTAGAAGCTTCCTCTTAATGAGATAGTGATTTTCATGTGATATGTTATATTTAGCCTAACAGCTCTAACACAGGAAGATGCTAGCAGTTCAAATAAAACAAAACATTTGTGGTATGTCTACCTGGGCTGGGTGTTTAGCAGCTAATTAGATTGGTAGCACGATGCTGGCAGCTTTGCTTTAGTGATACAGTAGCCAATTGCTAGGTCAGATTTAAAGCAAAGCCCTTTCCCTGTTGAGTCTGCTTTTCTAGGGCAAAACTATGCCTGATGAATCTCTATTTCTATTAATCTGCTGTAATGTCTTATGGAATATTCACTTTGTCTTCAAATTAGGAACAGCTAAAATGGCCAATCCGCCTACTTGAGCCATCATTAATCTATCCATATACATTTTCTTATTGTCACAATAAGGAATAATGGCTGTAGATCCCATCTTGTTCATGATGGGCACTCTGTGATAAAGCATGGATGAGCTCTGTAGTGGTCCACATCTGGACTCCAAAAGCTGCCTCAGAATGCCTGCATTATCCAGAAAAAACTCCACAACTTCCTTTGCTGCATTTACATTCCCAGATGCTTCAAAGCACCTTTGAGAGATTGAATCCAAAACTCTGCACAGTCTTGGTGGACAATCCCTTATTGCAGTGGTTCCCAACCTGTGGTACGTGTACCACTAGTGGTACGCAAGGGCCTTCCAGGTGGTACGCGAACACTTTCGGGGTCATGAACGATTTTTAGTTATTTTTTACTTCACAAAAATGTTTACTGCCTAACACAAGATAATCTGGCAACGATTTGCAACTGTTGCCACACGCCACCCACCTGGTCCCAGCGGCCCGAGAATCCAGTTGCTGGATGCGTGGGGCCAAAAAAGGAACGGTACAATTATGGAAATAAAGTGATATCTGATTGAATTTAGTTTCTCTGGAACCAGGTGGTACGCGGCGACTGTACGGGACCTCCAAGTGGTACTCGATCACAAAAAGGTTGGGAACCACTGCCTTATTGGGTATAGCTTATAGTTTGTACTATTTCAAAAATCTCCATTGTGCTGTATATTTGAATGCTTATTTTATAAGGGTTACCAAAAGAAATAACCCAAATGTGTAGAATGTATTTCAAAGGACAGAGAAACTGCAGAACTGTACCAGCATTTCTCTGATTTTCCACTCCGTTGGAATCTTGCTGAATTGCCTGCTTAGAAGAAAGCCTGACTGAGCTCACACTTGTTTCTAGGTAAATGTGAATCTTAATCCAGCCTGACTTCAGGCAGTGTGTTGGCTCTATAGAATTTCCAGTTCTGAAATGCAGCTGAAGAGTGAAGCACTTTGTGGCTTTTGACGAAAGACCTTTTCTGGCACACAATGGAAATATTTTGTTATGTAACTAAAATAGTGTGAAATTATAAACAAAAATATAGTTTACTATTACATTGTTACCTTGCAAAATATCAAACTAAAATCAGCAGAAACTATTAATTGGGATATTCCAATTAGAATACTTCCTAAAAAAAGAGAGAGAATACCTTTGAATGGGGATTACTTCACCGGTAGACTGATTACTTTTTAGAAGGCCATATCCTGAAGATGAAACTCAAATACTTTGGCCACCTAATGAGAAGGAAGGACTCACTGGAGAAGAGCCTAATGCTGGGAAAGATTGAGGGCAAAAGAAGAAGGGGATGACAGAGAATGAGGGGGCTGGATGGAGTCACTGAAGCAGTCAGTGTGAGCTTAAATGGACTCTGGGGGATGGTAGAGGACAGGAAGGCCTGGAGGAATGCTGTCCATGGGTTCGCGATGGGTCGGACATGACTTCGCGACTAATAACAAGAATGATTACGATGTATTCTATATTCAGCAGGCTTCACTGCTTCAAGAATCCTAGCATGCCCTAACATTTTCAATCAAGCCATGGAATGTATGGATTGAAATGTACATTGGAATATCTAATCCAACTTTCTACCCAGTACAGGTATCTACTTAATACAGCTTTCCTGAAAAATGGTCATTGAAAATTAAGCACCTCCAGCAAAAGCAAGGCCACTGTCATCCAAGGTAATTAATTCCATTGTTGAAGAGTTCTTCTTGTTAGTATTTTTCCCCTGTCTATCTAAAATCTGATATGGATATTTAATTTTTAAAAACTACAGAAGCTGTTAAGAAAGAATTCTAGTGACTGACAAATATTGATAGTATCCCATTTTTTAGTGAAAGCAACATATGCCACTTGTCTTTTATTATAATAATGGACCATCTTGATTTCAGGCTATTTGTTTCCAATTTTGCCAGATGGTATGGTAGGTTTTTTTAAATCTATAAGATAGTTGAATTTTTATTGAAGCACAGTTCATAATTAGCTATATAAATACCTTGGTAATGCGGAAAATCTTTCTAGTTGTGTGAAGATCATGATTAATATATATGTAGCGCTCACCCCAAAGAAGCAGCTGATGACGAGGTACTGATGACCAGGTTGTTCTGTCCTTCCTCTCAGATGACTAGCCCTTCTAATCAAAACACGCTAATCCCTTGGGGGTTGATGGGACTTTAATTAAAATAATAGCCTTTAGGATAAAATAAAGTTAAACAGTAAAACTACAAGCAACAACCATTGACACCAGTGCATTAAACATACAAATAATAACATAGCAAACAGTGAATAAATAACCTAGCAATGTAAGAAACATCTCTTTATGATGGATGATGTTACTCACACTGAAATGTCCCAATGTCTTTAATGTCAAAGGGCCTAACTAAGATAGTTCCTTCCCAATCTCCTAGCCAGTGGTCAAATGACAGCCTGTGTGCGGGCCCAGGCTTGGAGCTCTCAGGTAGAAGACACAAATAAGCCACATAAATTGTTTTGCAGGCAAATGCCTTTCACCAGAGGTTCCTGCAGATTCAGACCGGTTCTATAGAACCGGTAGTAACTTGGCGGCCTGGGTCGCTAGAACCGGCAGTGACCCAGCCTGGCTCTCTAGGTGGTGCTATAGGCAGCACCATTTTGTTTTTTGCTTCTGCACATGTGCAGAAACTGGATTTTTAGCACTGTGCATGCATGTGAAGAGCATGAACGTCGTTGTGGCACATCAGGAAGCGAACTGGCAGCTAGGTAAGCCAGAACCCTGCCTTTCACCAATCCTGCTGACTTCCTTCTCAGTGCACCCTATGCAGGCCTGGTGAGAGGTCTATGGGGTCCACCTCTCCAAGAATGAAGATTCAGGAAACTGCAGCTGGCTCAGGTTTCACAGTCACATCTCACCTATGCCGTTAACCAGGATTGTCATATCTCTAATGGCAGGAAGAATGCAATATACAGCCCAGGATGCTGCAGTAATTCTCCCTCCAGAAACATCATTTTCTTTCTCTCTGAAGAAGTCCAGAGCCTTAACATTGTAATTTCCTTTGGTTTCTCCTGAGTTTATATTTTTCTGGGAGGGACTGCCTTGCCTCTTGATCTGAAGGGTAGGAGCTGCTCTAAAGTGTGGAGGGTAAATATATATAAACATGAACATGTGAGGTCTTGCCTCTCCCCTCTTCTATTTATGGGAGTAGGGGAAGGCATACCTGGGAGCCTGCCTCCTCTCCTGTCTGTCTGTCCCCTGAGTTTGAAATAGGAAGCCTTGAGTTTTTGAAAGGTGGTCGAGCTGGTTTGTTTAATAAATAAAACAAAAAAAAAGTTGTTTTAAAAAAACCCAATAAAATAAAAAGATAAAAAACAACAACATTGCAATTCTCTGCTTTCCTGCTCTCTCCAATTTTCCTGAGTTGTGATCACAGGAATACAGCCTACAAACCATGATGTAGCTGCAATTCTCCCTTCAGGCACAGCATTCCATTTCCAGCTTTTCCCAATTTCTGTCCCCCAAGGCTGCCTATCCCTTTCTCCTTCCTATGCTGCCAGGACATGCTCCCTGGCACTTTCATTTAATCCTCCCTTCTTCTTTATTTTTTTTTTTTTGAGATTACATCTCCCAGAAGTCCATTTTTTGTTCAGAATTGAAGGGAAGAGGTTTTAGCCAGCCAACAATCTGAGAGCCCTGTCTGACTGGCCTATCACAGATCAGCTGTTTGCAACCAGTCCCAGAAGTTTTACCTATATTGAAATAACACGCATCATGATGTCCTGTGGCCAATTATATGAATAGTATAATTTGCATAATTTGCACTATTAAGTCCTTATGCAAATGACAAAAATGGTATCCTTTACATCAATTTAGTTAGTTGTACAGTGATACTAGGTTCATGAGATCAACTGTCACAATGACATTTTCTTTGTTTTATCAGACTCTGAGGAATAATGGAGACCTCTGCCCTCAATTAGTCTATTAAAACAAGGTTTCTCAGTAAACAGAAAAAGCAGCGAATGGGTTGGAGAAAAGCTGTAATATTATGTTGCTGTTAGATAACATGAATGGATAGGTGAAAATGACATAGAAGAGGATTAAAAATTTGGCAATTAAGTTGTACAAAAATGAATGAAAATAATAACTGATGAATATCTGAAGAGAACAAAGATCTGTTTGTTTCAGATGTTCATAGGTAGCAAAAGAGTAAATATAAATCTAAAACCATTATTTTTACCTATTTCCAGTTGAAAGAAATGTTTACTTTAGATAAGAAATTATATGGCTTTGAAACTGTTAAAAATAAATGTAAACCTGTACTGTGTTGTACCTCTTAAAGCTAAAGTATAAAAAAGCTGCTAAGATTGAATTTAGAAAGTGAATATGTTAATCATTGTATCATTCATTAGGTAAGAAATTTTAGTTATAATTAAGGTGACCAGACGTCCCGATTTTGGCAGGACAGACCCGCTTTTTAATGATTTGTCCCGCGTCCCGCCCCGTTTCTAAAAAGTCCCGATTTTTTGAAAGAATGCACGACTAGGGCATTTTTTCCAAAAATCGGCCTGAAAGGGGGGCGTGCGAGATTGGGGGGAGTTAAAACTTCCGGTGGTGCCGTTTCCCGTTCTAAGAAGCAAAAAGGACAGGGCTCTGTCCCAATGCTTCTATTTTCCTGTTAGGGGACCAGATTTGGTGCGATCGAACACGAAGAGTCCGATCGATGGAGAGGGGAAATACTGAAGTCTTAGAGGCAACTTGCTATTGCCTTGTAGGACGGGGCTAAACCCCTCAACTCTGACTGGAAAGAAGAACCGGCAGTTTCTGACCGGCCATTGCGGAGACGACCACAAAGAAGGAAGGAGAAAAGACAACAATAAGCTACATCGGAGATTCTGAGATTACCGTAAGATCAGAGGTGCGGAGGGAGTGAGCTTGAAATTGAGCAGCAGATGAGGAGGCGGCAAACCAAACTGAACTGCTGTAAGAGTTGAATAAACACTGAAAGACCGGAGTCACTTGTGAGTGACGAGGCAAAAACTTTAAGCGCACTTTTACCGGTGAAAGGATTGGAGCTCCGTAGAATACACATTGAGAGAACTCTAAACTTTGAAGCTAATGATCCTGAATTGCAGCTATACTAAAGACAGAAAGCTTTGGTCTCTGCTGTGGGGATTTGGATCCTGTTTCTCCTGAGAGGAATAGAGATATGAAGGTACTTGTGATATTTGTGATATCTGAGCAGCCATTTCTAAGACACTTTGTAGCACTTAAAGAGACAGTGAATAAGAATGTATACTCTTCTTTTGAAATGGCTTCTACTTTAACTACTGATTGAAACACGAAAAAGAAAGATAAAAGGACTATTAACTGACTGAGTTTACAACTAAAAAAAACTTTTTGAACAGTTGGGAATACATTACAAAGAGACTTGTCTTTGAAATAGCCGAAATCATTGTGGAGAACTGGAGTCTCAGTGAAAGTGAGAAGCAAGGACTATAACCTAACTACTTACAAATCAACTACTGTGGGGTGAGACTGATTGATATTACCATCCAGTTTTTCCTTTTGGATTAATTCTTGGGCTGAATAAATTGTTAATTATCTATAAATATTTATCTTAAAACTGTAAAACCTATATTAACTAATTTGGTTGGTTGTATTAGTAATCCTTAAGATTATATATATATATATATATATATATATATATATATATATATATATATATATATATATATATATATATATATATATATATATATATATATATATATATATATATATATATTTGATTTAATTTCTCTATTACAATTAAGTCATCTTTTATCTAAGCTTTATTAGTCTATCTGCTGGTATCTAATTATTAGTTATTAATTAATTCATTGGGTATATTATTACAAGTTTTCATAGGAATTAGATTTGTATATTGAATTAAAATAGATTGTTTAGAATATTATAAGAAAAAAAAGAGAAAACTGTGATTTCATATTAGCTTACAATTACATTGTCTAATCATATTGGCAAGGTGTTTGTATATGCGTTTGTGGAAAAACATTAGTCAATCGTTTAATATGTCCAGTACATCATCCACGATTACCAAAGTGAGTAAAAAACAAATACCAATTCCACCTCCACAAACGCCAGGGTCTCCTCACCAACAAAGATCAACAGAAGCCATGTTAGCAAAAGAGAAATTGGCTTCATCTACAAGTCTTCAATCTATTCAAGATATTTTGAAAATGATGCAGGAACAAATGGCCAGAACACAAACGTCAATTGAGAACAATAGAGATGAGGCAAGACAACATCATGCAGAAATTAAAATAGAAATGAATGTAGTAAAAGATAAGGTGAATAGTGTGGATGAAAAGGTTGCAAATATCCAGCAGACTTTAGCTGAAAATGTACAAAAGGTCAAAATATTAGAAAATAAGATGGAATTGGTGGAGCAAAAAGTAACCAATATAGAGGAGAACAATGCCCTAACAATCAGAAACTTGGAAGACGCTTTAACCTGTCTGGAACTTGAGCGTGCTTCATATTATTTAAGGTTTCAGAATATTTTGGAAGATAAAGGAGAGAATTTAAGGGAAAAATTAGCAGAAATACTGGCAGAGATTCTCCAAATTGATTTACAAGCGATGACCCAAGAAATTGACGAAATATATACAGTGAGCACAAACTATGCGAGAAAACATCATCTTCCTAGGGAAGTTCATATCAAATTTATAAGGCGAGCAGTCTGGGATGATATACTTACCGTAAGCTGATTAGAAATGAGGCCATCCTATACAAGGGAAAAGAGATTATAATTCTAAAACAGATACCCCGCAGAATAAGGATCTACCGAAAACAATACCAATTTTTAACATCCCAGTTATCAAAATACAAAATTATGTTTCGATGGTTGATGCCAGAAGGGTTATTAGTAACGTGGCAGGATAAAAAAAAACAAAATTTCATCAATTGAACAAGTACAAGAATTCTTTGATCTATATTGTGAATCAGGATGAACAAACCAGTAAAGACAGTAGAGAGGAATTAGAAAGTAGGAGTCAGGAGGAGGTGCCACAAATGGAAGAGAGTGTTCCAAAAGAAAGGAAAAAGAGACAGGAATAGCTAGAAGGAGCAAAAAGTAGAACTTTTAGAGAAACAAGGAATATTAGAAGAAACTACAGACAGTAATGGCAGAAGAGTTCAAATTAATATCATTAAATATAAATGGCCTAAACAACCCCCAAAAAAGATCCCAAATATTTTCTAAATTAAAAAAACTTGACTGTAATGTGATCTCCTTACAGGAGGTCCATATTAAAAAAGAAGATATTTGTGTGTAAAAATTCATTAAATGTAACACGGTATATTTATATTAATATAAGTAAAAACTATAGATTTAAAAGGCTATATAGATAATACGGATATAGTTGTTTATTATGGTAAAAAAAATGTAACTTAAATTATGTAATGTTCCGAGGATAGCTTATTGGAGTTAGGGGCTAAACAGAAAAGCCCAAAATGTTTATTTGTTGTTGTGTATGTCACTGTTGTATTGTTGTATAGTTTTGTGTATTTAATTAAAAAAATAAAAAATATTAAAACAAAAAAACTCGGGGAGTTTTAAGGCAGCCATGTCGGGTCGGGCTCCATGGTGGCCAAACCGTGGGGCATGCGCCAAATGTGGCGCATTGGATGATTGCAAATGGCGCATTGCAATCATCCAACAGACAGGAAAGGTGATGCTTTTCTGCCCGGCGAACGGGACGGCAGTGTGCGCGGAAGGAAAGCCGGAAGATGGCGCCAAGCGCCCAAGGCTCTCCAGGCAACGGCAGGTGACAGCGGGCGCCAGCCGAGTCCTCTCACGGGCAGCCGTGCTGACCCTGCCTCTGCCGAGGAGGAGAGGGAAAGGGAAGCACTCCAGCAGAGCGTCCCCACTGAAAGTTACCGTTGCCCGTCCTGCCCAAGCAGCCGTGCGATGCGACCCTGGAGCCGGATGGGCGCAAGGGCAGGAAGAGAGAGAAAAAGAAAGAAAAGGTGACGCTGTTTTAGGGGGCAAAAGTGATTCCGACCGCAGAGCAGAGACGCCCGGTGAGCAGGGCGAGAGGCGCGGGGATGGCAGTGCCACCACTGCCATCCCTGCGCCTCTCGCCCCGGGTGCCTGTGCTCCGCGGTCGGAGGCAGGGTCGGCGCGGCTGCCGGTGAGAAGACTCGGCCGGCACCCGCTGTCACCTACCGCTGCCTGGAGAGCCTCAGGCGCTCGGCGCCATCTTCCGGCTTTCCTTCCACGCGCGCTGCCATCCCGTCCGAGAGCCGCCGAGCAGAGTGCGCTTGGTGGGCTAAATCGCCACCTTTCTCCTCCTCCTCATCCTCCTCCCCCGGCTGGGCTGACGGCTGCCCGTCTTCCAGGAGCCTCGGTAGGTTGGTGGCCGCTGGACCTTCTTCAGCCAGCCCCTCTCCACAGCCACGAAGGAAGGAAGGAAGGAAGGTGCTGCAGTAAGGAGCTGGTGGGCAGGTGGGCGGGTTGGCGAGCGAGCCAGCCAAGAGAAGGAGGGGGTGGGTGAGGAGGGGGCGGGGGCTGATAGTGCGGAGCCAACGCGGAACGCCGCCATCCAAGGGCACGGGGAGAATTGCAATAAGCTCACCACACAGCCTCGTCGCAGGGGCAGCGGGTGGGCGAGCGAGGCGGCAAAGGAAACGTGCCGATGAAGGGGAAGAACGAAGAGGGAACAAAGTGCAGAGAACACCCCCCTCTCCGGGGTTGTTGGAGAAAAGCAACAAAAAAGGCACTAAGAAAAGAGCAGACGGCTGCTAGAAAAGGAGAGAGAGACTAAATGGTTAGGAGAGCATCTGGCATGATGGGAGAAGCAAGAAGAGCGAATGGATGAAAAGTGCGGAGAAAGGGCAGAGATGATGGAGAAGGAAAGGAGGAATGGAGCTAGGAACACTATGAAAGAGGTGTAACATTCAAGTGAGACAGACTAGAGCCAGGAGGAACAGAAAGGGGATTAGTAAACACACACATATACGGAGAGAGAGAGAGAGAGAGAGAGAGAGAGAGAGAGAGAGAGAGAGAGAGAGAGAGAGAAAGAAAGAAAGAAAGAAAGAAAGAAAGAAAGAAAGAAAGAAAGAAAGAAAGAAAGAAAGAAAGAAAGAAGTTAGGAAGGAAGGAAGACAGAAAGAAGGAAGGAAGAAGAAAGAAGACAGACAGAAAGAAAGAGAGAGAGAGAGAGAGAGAAAGATGTTAGGAAAGAAGAAAGATGAAAGAAAGAAAGGAAGGAAGGAAGAAGAAAGAAGACAGAAAGAAAGAAAGAAAGGAAGGAAGAAAGGAAGAAAGAAAGAAAGGAAGAAAGAAAGGAAGAAAGAAAGAAAGAAAGAAAGAAAGAAAGAAAGAAAGAAAGAAAGAAAGGAAAGTTAGGAAGGAAGGAAAGAAGGAAGGAAAGAAGGAAAGAAGGAAAGAAAGAAAGTTGTATGGCCACCCTGAGTCCTACGGGAGTGGAGCGGCATACAAAAATGACCCAAAAAAATAAATAAATAATTTTTAATCAGGAACCCACCCACCCCGGTCAATGGTGTCCCTCTTTACCAATGTTAAAATCTGGTCACCTTAGTTATAATGTTAGACCAATAGGAAAATATGTGGACCAAGGGACTTAAATATAAGTTGAACTATAATCTTAAAGAGAACTTTTATAAAATGATGTAGCAGTCATATTGTCGGACCTGAAAATTGGCATGTGTGTAGCTATTTTAGTTAGTTCTATATTATAATCACTTTGTCCTTTTTTCTCTTTTCTTTCTCTACATATGTAAAGGAGGATTTTCGGGCTGGCTACATTCTTAAGGTTGGAAGGAGGGAATAGATAGTGAGGATTGTTTTGGTTAGGTGACTTTCTTTCCCATGGGAACAGACGCTGTCCCTGCTGAGAGGGGAAGGTGGAGTTTGAAGACACCTGGCAATGTTGATTTTACTCTTAATGGGGAATGTGACTTTTGTGGGATGTTTCTAATTTACAATATTATGTGGTGTAATTCCGGGTTGTGTCAAATCCAGAATTACAACAGACTTTGCCAATTTGATGTTTGCCTAAATAAAAAGAAATTTGTTTTGGAAGATGGATTCTGCATCTGTCTTTTTAAAATGGATTTTATCACTTGAAAACCTGACACATATTTAATTCCAGATAAATTATTTTAAATCTACAAAGGTATTTTGAATATTTTCTGGAATGGTAAGGAGAGTAGTTTTAAATCATATGTAGTGAACATGTGATAAGGCAAAGGAATATTGATAACATCTATTTTTAATTAAGAAGATCCTTAAATGGACTTAGAATGTTTGCTGCAAATCATATAAATGATTGCAAAGAAAATATTCCAGGAAAACAAGGAACAATTAAGATTTTAAAAGGCAAAGAAATGTTAAAGAGAAAGAAAATTATTTTACAATAGTTAAAGAAGGCTAAACAAGGAGCCTTCAGTGGAATCAATGGAATTAAAAATAAAAGTGTTGGTATAACATGGGAGTTCTTCAGATGAACTGGATATATACTTGAGAATTTAGAGATTGTACAAGAATGATATTAATATTTCAGATAGTACAACTAAAACAAATATAAAATATAGTGTCTAAAGGAGAAAAATGACAAAAAAGTGATAGCAAATGTCACGATGTTGGAGAGGTAAAAAAGTGTCTTCAGGTATAGATGGTATAACTGAAGAAATATTAAAATAGGAATGTGGTTTGCTTGTGGAATGACTGCAACTTGTTTAGTAAGTGTGAAGGATGCATCTGTGCCTCATGATTAGAAGAATGAAATATGCTAACAGGAACTCGGGATACTTAATATTCAAACCCAAAATAGGGAAGTCAGCTTTAATATTTCAACTGCAGTACATATTGGCAATCAAAAGGGAAAGTGAAAGCTACATTTTGTCTCTGAAAATTGAATCACTTGTTGTGAACAATTGAGAAATAAGCCAGAACACTTGGTAATTATGTGCACTGATGCTTGTAGTCCTTAGAAGTCATTTGAATTAAACACTAGCAAGAAAGGAAAAATCAATAAGGTTGTTTAAATGCATTCAGAGTTATAATTGTGATGACTGAATTTCATATCTATATACATACACACACACACCACACGCACACAAACGCACACACATACACAAGAGTGTTATCTAAATTATGCAACAATTGGTTCTGGAAATAATGTACATCTTAGTGCCTCAAAATGAGAAATATTATTTATTAATCAATAATACATATATATCAACATGTCTTTGAAAAAGCTGCATTATTTCAAAGAAGATTGAAAAATAATGGCAAGTCACAACGAAAGCAATAAGACAGTTTTTCTAACTTTTATATGCCACGATCCCCTACGATATCAAAAGGAACTGACTCTCATCACCTTGATATAACAAATTTAAGGATCTGCTCTACATATTAAAGTTCATTTTGAAAACCTTAAAAAACGCAATAGTTTTGGAAGGTAACACTGATCAAAAATAAAAAGAAAATTCACTTAAAGACTTGTCCCTGCCCTTCCTAGCAGTTCTTGATGATAAAAGTTAGAAAATGTGGTTCTGGTTAATATATTTAGAGAATTGAAGACCTAAGAAAAATTGTTTCATATTGTCTTGAATGTAAATAGTGAAAAAAATAGTGCTTAAAGATTTGTTTTCCTATTATTTTAATGTTGCAGATGTAATCCTTATTATTATTATTATTATTATTATTATTATTATTATTATTATTATTATTATTATTATTATTATTATTATTATTATTATTATTATTATTATTATTATTATTATACAATTGTATCACAGCGGCCAGTTGTTTCGCCGGATTTGGCATTGATTACTAGTCGAGCCCCACCCAGGGGCCTAGGAAGTCGTAATGTATTTTCGAAGTATATGTGCAGAACCGAGCAGTGCGGCTTTCTGCATTTGACTGATGGTGATTTTGTCAATTTTGAGCTGTTTTAAATGTAATTCCAGTGCTTTTGGGATAGCACCCAGTGTTCCAATCACCACTGGAATTACCACTGCTGGTTTGTGCCATAATCGTTGGATTTCGATTTTTAAGTCCTGGTATTTTGCGATTTTTTCGTGTTCCTTTTCATCGACCTTGCTATCTCCTGGTATTGCAATGTCAATTATAGTCACCTTGTTGTTCTCGACCAGCGTGATGTCTGGTGTATTATGCGCCAGTACCTTGTCTGTTTGTATACGAAAATCCCACAAGATCTTGACCATCTGATTTTCAGTGACTTTTTCAGGCTTGTGTTCCCACCAGTTTGTAGCAGTATGGATGTTATAATTTTTGCATAAATTCCAGTGGATCATTTGTGCAACAGAGTTGTGTCGTAATTTGTAATCAGTCTGCGCGATTTTCTTGCAGCAGCTGAGCACATGGGCTACAGTTTCATCAGCTTCCTTGCATAATCTGCATTTAGCATCATTTGAAGATTTATCAATTTTGGCCTTTATGGCATTTGTACGAATTGCCTGTTCTTGTGCGGCCAGGATCAATGATTCTGTTTCTTTCTTTAAAGTACCAGATGTTAATCATAACCAAGTTTTTTCACTGTCCACTTTGTCTTTTATTTTTTCCAGAAATTGGCCATGTAATGCTTTATTTTGCCAACTCTCCATTCTTGATTTTATCACATTTTTTCTGTATTCTTGTTTCGTCTGTTGGACCTTCAGTAGATTTTTGTTCTTTACTTCAATTAATAGATGTTCTTGACTTTCTTTTAAATAATCCGCCAATGCATGCTTTTCTTCTTCAACTGTTTGCTTTACTTGTAGTAGTCCTCTGCCACCTGATTTTCTGGGCAGGTAAAGTCTATCAGTGTCACTACGTGGATGTAAACTGTAGTGCATTGTCATTAGTTTTCTGGTGTTTCGGTCCAAAATGTCCAAATCAGCTTGTGTCCAGTTAATTATACCAGCCGTGTATCTTATGACTGGTATTGCCCAGGTATTCATGGCCTTGATGGTGTTTCCACCATTTAATTTAGATTTCAAAATTTTCCTAACTCTGTTGGTGTACTCTCTTCTAATGATAGTTTTCACTTCTCCATGTCTGATGTTATCCAACTGCAGAATGCCCAGATATTTATAGGCTTCATTTTGATTGCATTTAATTAATTGGCCATTGGGCATTTCAATTCCGTCACATGTAGTGATTTTGCCCCTTTTCATAGATACAGTGGCACATTTTTCCATGCCAAACTGCATTGAGATATCTGTGCTGAATATAAGGACTGTGTTGGTCAGTGATTGGATTTCTATTTCTGACTTTCCATACAGTTTCAAATCATCCATATACAATAAATGTGAAATTTTTTCAGCGTCTTTGGCTATTTGGTATCCAAGTTTCATTTTTTTTAAGATTACTGATAGTGGGATCATTGCGATGATGAAGAGGAGGGGTGAAAGTGAATCTCCCTGAAAAATTCCTCTCTTGATATTAACCATTCCATAGTTCTCATTCCCTACTGCCAACACAGTTCTCCATTGTTTCATCGCTTTTTCAGTGAATGATGTAATATTTTTGCTGATGCCAATAGTTTCTAAGCATTTGATGATCCAGCTGTGTGGCAGTGAGTCGTACGCCTTTTTGTAATCAATCCAGACCATATTCAAGTTCGTTTTTCTGTTCTTACAGTTTTCTAGTATCATTTTGTCAATTAGGAGCTGATCTTTTGTGCCCCTGCTCCTTCTTTTGTTGCCTTTTTGCTCTACTGGCAAGATGTTATTTGTTTCCAAATAATCCATTATGTTATCTGCAATTATCCCGGTGAGTAATTTGAAGGTTGTTGGCAAGCATGTTATTGGTCTGTAGTTTCCAGGTGTTGTTCCTTTAGTTGCATCTTTCTGAATCAAGTATGTTTTTCCAGTTGTCAACCATTCATCAATTTGACCATTTTGTAGCATTTCGTTCAGTTGCTTGGCCAATATTGCATGCAAACTGGTCAGATATTTGAGCCAGAAACCATGTAATTGGTCATTTCCAGGTGATGTCCACTTCTTTACTTTTTTTACTCGATTTTTGACCATCTCAGTTGTTATTTCTAATACTTGCATTTGCTTCTTGCCAACACTTTTCTCAAAGTCTTGTATCCACTTTGCTTCCTTATTGTAATCCTTTGCATTTTCCCACAGTTCTTTCCAGAATTCAACTGTGGCTTGCTTTTCTGGTTTTTCACTTTTGAAATTGTCATTTGCATTGAGGCTTTGGTAGAAACGTCTTTGATCTGATCGAAATTGCTGATTTTGCTTGTACTGAATGATTCTTGCATCATATCTTTCAATTTTTCTGGCTATTGCTGTTATTTGCTGTTTTACAATTTCAAGTGCTTCTTCAATTTTCCTTGTATCAAGCCTGTATCTTCTGGCTAATTGATCCATGATCTTGCTATTTTTTAGCCGTTGTTCATTCATATTTTTTAAATTGCTAGCATCTGTTCTGAGTTTTTTTATTTTTTGTTCCAGTCGAATTTTCCACTTTGGTTTTGATGCTTTTTCTGCCTTGCGACTAGGTGCTTTGTTTTTAAAACCTAGTTCATTAGTGACTATTGCAGCTGCACTGTACATTAACTGATTTGTTTCTAAGATGGATGCCGATTCAATTGTTGAAAGTACTGCATTAACCATTCTCATTATAGGTGCCAAGTTTTTCTTAGGCACAGTTTTTAATGATGGTAAACGTTGCCTTTTCTCATTAGACAGTATATGCTCCATGATTTTGTCCTTCAATTCCTTTTGTTTTTCAGTTAGTTCATCAATTGGTTCAATCATGACTGGTTCTGGTAGTGGTGCTATTACTTCTCCACTAACAGTTTCTTCTGTTGGAAGCTCCAGTGTGATGTCTTCAGTTGTTTTGTGAGTTTCCGTTGTTTCCACTGGTGGTGTTATTTTTTTAATTTGGCAATTTGTCTGAATTTTCTCAAGTTCAATTTCACTGAACACATTATTTCGTATAATAAATCGCCTTTGATCTGCTAGTCGTTGTTCGCTAACATTTGAATCTGGATATTGTTGTTTCCAAAGTTCATGCATTCGCTTCAAATAACCTCTTCTTTCTGGCTCTGAGTTGTAATAACAGGCCATTATGGCACGATTTTCATCTGCACTATATTTTTGTCGTTTTGTTGGCTGGTCCACTTGTAGCCCACTTGTCGACGGATGTCCAGGGACCTCAACATCCGCCGCGGCCCTTGTTAACACGCATGACGACCGATGCGGTATAGAATTTTTCTTCATTTCTTTCACCATGTTATATGGGTTGGCGAGTTTTTTTTATGAGGCCAGGTTGCCAACCTGACCCCAACCCTCCTCCTTTCTCATCCGGGCTTGGGACCGGCAACAGCGGAAATGGGGGGGGGGGGAAGCAATCTAACTGCCTGTTGATGGCAAAAGGCAGGATCAGGGATGGGGGGAAGCAATCTAACTGCCTGTTGATGGCAAAAGGCAGGATCAGGGATGGGGGGGAAGCAATCTAACTGCCTGTTGATGGCAAAAGGCAGGATCAGGGATGGGGGGGAGGAATCTAACTGCCTGTTGATGGCAAAAGGCAGGATCAGGGATGGGGGGGGGAAGGAATCTAACTGCCTGTTGATGGCAAAAGGCAGGATCAGGGATGGGGGGGGAAGGAATCTAACTGCCTGTTGATGGCAAAAGGCAGGATCAGGGATGGGGGGGGGAAGCAATCTAACTGCCTGTTGATGGCAAAAGGCAGGATCAGGGATGGGGGGGAAGCAATCTAACTGCCTGTTGATGGCAAAAGGCAGGATCAGGGATGGGGGGGGAAGGAATCTAACTGCCTGTTGATGGCAAAAGGCAGGATCAGGGATGGGGGGGAGGAATCTAACTGCCTGTTGATGGCAAAAGGCAGGATCAGGGATGGGGGGGGAAGGAATCTAACTGCCTGTTGATGGCAAAAGGCAGGATCAGGGATGGGGGGGGAAGGAATCTAACTGCCTGTTGATGGCAAAAGGCAGGATCAGGGATGGGGGGGAAGGAATCTAACTGCCTGTTGATGGCAAAAGGCAGGATCAGGGATGGGGGGGGGAAGGAATCTAACTGCCTGTTGATGGCAAAAGGCAGGATCAGGGATGGGGGGGGAAGCAATCTAACTGCCTGTTGATGGCAAAAGGCAGGATCAGGGATGGGGGGGAAGCAATCTAACTGCCTGTTGATGGCAAAAGGCAGGATCAGGGATGGGGGGGAAGCAATCTAACTGCCTGTTGATGGCAAAAGGCAGGATCAGGGATGGGGGGGAAGGAATCTAACTGCCTGTTGATGGCAAAAGGCAGGATCAGGGATGGGGGGGAATATTATTATTATTATTATTATTATTATTATTATTATTATTATTATTATTATTATTATTATTATTATTATTATTATTATTATTATTATTATTATTATTATTATTATTATTATTATTATTATTATTATTATTATTATTATTAGAAATCTGTTGAAATCCTAAAATCACTAGCCACATTTTTGCTTAATAGTTTAATGCAATATAGTTTTCTAACAAGTGCCCTACTGAACAAAACAGTCATTTGCCATAAAAAAAAAACAAAATTTCATCTATAAAATCCAGTTATGGACATCAAATTCTATTAAAAAGGAATCAATAGATGTTAAAAATTTTATTAGAATCTTAAATCCAAGGATTTCTAACACAAATGAATTAGAATATAAACTCACATACTTGTCTCCATTATTACCCTGTACTTAATCCTCCAAAATACAAACTAGCCATTCACAAAGCCTAGATCTTGGTCCTGTAGCAGTTTTACCTGTACCTGTCAAGTCTGATCCTTGACAAATTCATTCCAAGCTTTTCTTGCCACTTCACCTGTTTAAGTCAGAAAATATCTAACATTTTGATCTGATGGGTGCAAAAATGCAACACTTGCTTCTCAACTACTGAGCTAAATCAACTAGGCCAGTGATGGGTTCTAAATCCCATTGCTATTGGTCCGTGTGCATGCAAGCACGCACATGCAACACTTCTGCACATGCACAGAAGCGTCTTGGGTGGGTAGGCGGAGCCTCCCACCACCACCGCTACCGGTTCGTAGAACCGGACCGGATCGGTAGCAATCCACCGCTGAACTAGGCAATATAATATACCTGTATGTGTATAATGGTAATCTTTGTTTAGCATGCCTTAACTATTAGATCAATTTGGCTAGAAACCAGGGGGATCAGAGTTCTAGTCCCACCTGACCCTGAAGGCAGCTGGGTTATTTTGGGCAAGTCACTCTCTCAGCCCAACTCACCTGATTTTATGGGGAAAATAGGAAGAGGAAGATGTATTGGATTTGTTTTTACTTTCAGTTATTTGTATAAATAATAAAGGTAGGATACAAATAAGTAAAGCTACAATTGGAACTGGCAACAATTTATTTCTTATTTATTTATTTGTTACATTTGTTTGCCACTTATCTCACTGTGGGGCTACTCTAGGTGGCTTATAATAATAAAAAATGGAGAAATGAAAAGATGTGTAAAAATAATAACAGCGAAGTAATGGAACAACAGAATAAACAATGAAAACAAAAGACTGAGAGTACAATGGTATAAAAGATGGGTGGGTGGGAAAGCAGGATGCTCAGGCTAGAGGTGGGGTTTGCTATCAATCTAGTAGTCATTTTCAGTGTGATACTCCCCATTCGGGCTCAAAGCCAACTGGTAAAGCCAGGTCTTCAGATTCTTGGGGAAGGATAGGAGGCAGGGGTGGGTTCCTACTGGTGCGGTCCAGTGCACAGCTCCGGTAGGGACCCGCCGATTGCCCAATTTGTGCACGCTGGCACCGGTACCATCTTTGCTGGTCCGGCACATGCTCCATCTTTTTTGGGAATTTTTTGGTGATTTTTTGCTTCTGCGCATGCACGGAAGCAAAATCTCGCCAAAATCTCACGAGGGGATGCACGCATGCGCAAGATTTCAGCGAGATTTCTCTTCCACGCATGCGCGGAAACAAGAAATCACCAAAATCATGTGTGCGCGTCCCCTCGCAAGATTTCGGCGAGATTTTGCTTCTGCGCATGCACAGGAAGCAAAATCACGTGAGGGGGCATGCACGTAGCAAGCGCATGCGCGCGCAACATAGCAGCGCACCAGTAGCGAGGTAAGTGCAACCCGCCCCTGATAGGAGGGTGGAGGCAGATCTCACCTTGGAGGGTAGGATGTTCCAAAGGGTATGGCAGAGAAACTTCTGGATCCCGGTAATCTGAGTTCTTTGACCAATGATATCCACAGTAGGTCCTCTCAGCTGACAGAAGAGCTTTTCCTAGTGGGAGAGATGGTTTTGGACCTATGCCATTAAGGGCTTTAAAGGCAATTATAGTATTCTTCCATTTTTTGTTTATAAAGTATTCTTGCTACCGTCAACATATATAACATTACAATCCTAATTTTTTCCCATGTTCTTTATCCTTTAAACCTAAAAGAAAAGCCTCTGGTTTTATCTTTATATTCGCTTTAAGAATCTTCTGTATTAAGATGTAAATCTTGCTTCAATGTTTCTTTACTTTATCATACATTTGAATTTGCATGCTTTCAAATTTCTAGGTGGCCAGGGAGCGCATCCTGTTGTGCAATGCTTAAGTCTCAAACCTGGTCTGCCAGCTTTCCAGCAGACATGCCCAGCTTCTTCAACTCCTGAGCTATCATTTCCCCTGTAACATATAACAAAACACAACACAACACAACACAACACAACACAACACAACATAACATCATAACATAACTAACATAACATAACAATAATACAATACATTAGCTAGGTTGTTAAGTGAAGCAGTCAGTGTGAACTCTTGATTGTATTGTGATCTTTCTTCAGCTTTCCTTTGCTTTCAGACCTGTGAATATTGTAAATGTGAGAATTAGTCTCAAAGTTATTTTTTCATTATCGTTGTAAATGCAGTCACTAAATGAGGCTGGACCACTTGTATGCATACATGCCTACACACACACACACACACACACACACACACACACACACACACACACACCTCTCTCTCTCTCTCTCTCTCTCTCTCTCTCTCTCTCTATTCTTGGTATACCACTACTAAATTTAAAGTCAATTAGAGTACGAGTTCAAATAAGAGAAAAATATCCTATATCTCTATCCACTTTTTTCTGTATTAATCAGTACCAAGAAGCCTGCTGAACAAAATTAGATTTTCAATCTGCCTTTGTGTTTGTTACTAAATAATTTAATATTGCTAAATCAACTGAATAAAAGTTAAAATGGCTATTTGTGTGTCTGTTTTATTTAGTAAGGCTGCCTACTTGCCAACTGTCTCTGGGTATTTTAAGGGATAAAAGCAATAAAAAACAAACATTACGTTAAAAAAAGTAATCATGCTGAGGTGGAAAATCAGTCCCAAACAGTATGGTATCTTTCTTAGCTTATAATTTTTAGTTTGTTTGGGATTGTCTGCTTCCTAATTTTTAAACTTTTAAAAAAGTTTAAAGATTGTTTTATTGATTGTGAATGCATAACAATGATTTAAAATGTATTAGCAGGACCATACCTTATCCCAGACTACAGTTTGAGGGAAGAGCCAGGTTTTAAGTGACTTCCAAAAAGCCAGCAAGATCACAGCTATGCTCATATCAGATCTGGGGTGGCAGCAATGCTATCCAAGGGGCAGCAGAAACAGAAATGATCAACCATCTTCAGACGTTTTGAGCTCAGCTTTAAAACTACAGTACTGTACTTCAATAAAATGAATAGATGATGATCACTAGTTGTTATGAGAGTTTGTGATAGACTTAGTTCAAAATACAGTTTTCAGATATTTGTATAATAATGTTTTTGTAGGTGTGTGTGTATGTGTGTGTAATGTGATCACTTCTAACATACATAGAAGCAATACTATGATGCTTCTAAAGTGTATTGTAAAACTGTATACTGTATACTGTAACATTATTATTTATAATAATATTATTTATCTACTTTAATAAGATAAATATTCTAGTTATCCCTATATATTACCTATACACACATACACACACACGAGTATGTGGGGTGTGCATGTACACATGCACCCTCTTATTTTCAATAGTCAAGTGGAAAGTAAAGGCCAAAGTGGTCCCAGTAGTGTAAGACCATTTGGGACTTTGACTCTTAAACTACCACTGCAATCATTTTACTTATAGCTCATATGCAAATAAAACCGAAACTACTTGGTCCTTTCCTCAACATTGCAGATATAGCTTAGACATTATTCCATGATAGTGGTATGTTAGTCCTCATTTCTGCGGAGAGAAGCCATATGCAGGTAATAGCAATAGCAATAGCACTTTACTTATATACCGCTTCATAGTGCTTTACAGCCCTCTCTAAGCGGTTTACAGAGTTCAGCATATTGCCCCCAACAATCTGGGTCCTCATTTTACCGACCTCGGAAGGATGGAAGGCTGAGTCAACCTTGAGCCTAGTGAGATTTGAACTGCTGAACTGCTGAACTAGCAGTCAACCTGCAGTCGTAGCATTTAACCACTGCACCACGTAAGGTCTGGTGTACACTGGTACACACAGAGGCCTTCTTGTTCTCTGGAATTTTGTGCTCAAGATCCTCAACAGAATTTTATAACTTTCGTACAATAAATTATTAAATAAACCATAAACAGGTGCTTGGCATTGGGCCATACACAGACAGCTACTGAAGTCATTCATAAAGTAGATTATTGAGGTTAAGCAGCTGATACGTGGTTAGTAACCAGTTGGGAATATCAGGTAAAACCTCTCTTAAATCAGACTTGATTCCTGGTGACTCTGTCCACATGACCATGTTGTCTTTGTGGCCCTGGCCATTGTCTTTTTCTAGATTTTTTTTTTAAACGTAGTCTACATGTTGATTTTAACTGGAAAAAAAAACCCTGTGATATAATAAATAATTATGAGACTTTTATTTTTTTTTAATGTCCAAGGCATGTCCTGGCCAAAGGTTGTTCTATGCAGATAGATAGAACAACCATTATTAAATAAGCTATTGATTTATGAAGCTCATTCAATACCAGATTCTTTAATTTTCAGAGTTTCAGGCAGGGCTTACTTTCAAAGCCCTGTCTGGAAGGCCTAATAATTTAACCTGACATCGTCTGTATTCAAGCATCTGTCTGCAACTGACCTACAGTTCTTCTTCAGTGACCCCTTTTAATCATATTTGGAAAATCATACTGTGAAAACTTCAAAAATGAACAGAATCTTCTGTACAAAAAGCCAATTCTCTCTCATTTCCCATTTATAAAGAAAGTTGCTCACCAGAGACTATAAAATAAATATCTTGAATAGATATATAGGTGCTGCTTCTTTCAGCAAAACTGTCCATGCAGTCAAAAATATCTATTCTTGTTTTGGTTGTTGATATAGTTACTATCTGGCATAATAGATAATATTTTCTTTTTTACATTAATATTTAAATATACCAAAAGGGGGTAAAGGAAGTAAAACACACCATTAATAAATATTTACTTGGAAATATAACTGGTGATATTATATTCCCGCATTAGGATCACTTTTGGTGTAACATATGCTTCCTTGAGTCACATACTTGTCCGAAGCTAATCCTGTATTTTTTTTAAAAAAAAATCTAATCAAGGAAAGTGATACACAAATGCAAAACATATGATTAAACTGAGGAAAGGCAAATCTCAAGAAAAGAATGGAATATTATAATGAAATTGCCACTGAATGGAGATGTGAAGGCTTTGAGCTCAGTTTAATTAGGGTACTGAGAAGAATCCCTTAAGACAGGCAAGAATTGAACAGCTAATAATCAGGGTTGTTGGTTTTTTAAGTGATTACTAACTATAATCATGTCCCTAATAAAAACCTGGTTGTCTCCTTATATTATGAATATATTTCCAGATGTTCTTTTTAGATTTACCATACCAAAACTATACCAGATTCTTTAGATTAAAGGTCCCCAACCTCTGGACCATGGACCTGTTAGGAATCAGGCCACATAATTGGAGATGAGCAGCAAGCGAGCAAATGAAACCAAAGCCATCCTCCACGGTCTGTGGATAAATTGTCTTCCACAAAACTGGTTCCTGATGCCCAAAAGGTGGGGGGATGGTGCTTTAGAGCAGGGGTCACCAACCTTTCGGACCTCAGGGACCACTAAATTCATAATTTTAAATCCCACGGATCACTAATATGATTTTTAAAAAAATATAAATAGCATTTAGTGCAATATAAAAATGCAAATAATTTTTCTGCGGACCACCAAAATGTTCTCGCGGACCACCAGTGGTCCACAGACTACTGGTTGGTGACCACTGCTTTAGAGGGATATCCATTGCTCACAAAGCAAATACAGACAGTCCTCGACTTACAGACATTTGTTTAATGATTGTTCAAAGTTACAACAACAACAACTGAAAAAGTGACTTATGACCATTTTCACACTTACGATTGTTGCAGCATCGCTGTGATCATGTGATCAAAATTCAGACATGTGACAACTGGCATGTATTTATTAGAACCAGAGTCAGATTATCTCCTTTTATAATCTTGTATCAAGTAAAGTCAATGTGAAATCTGGATTCACTTAACAACCATATTATTTAACAACTACATATATTCACTTATCTGTGGCACGAAAGGTTGTAAGATGTGGCAAAATTCACTTAACAACTGTCTTGCTTGGCAATGGAAATTTTGGGCTCAGTTGTGGTTATAAGTCGAGGACTCCCTGTATCTACATTCTGTTCTGCTTCCCATTTAATAAATACTCTGTGCTCACCCGGATCAATGATAAAAGTGTGATGCTACATTTTATTTATTTATTTATTTATTTATTAAGAGTTCTTATAGGCCGCCCAATCCCTTGGGACTCAGGGCGGCTTACAGCAGAGATTAGAACTACAGATTAAAAAAGGCATTTAAAAACATCATATTACGATATAAAAAAGCCATTCATCCTTGGGGGAATCATCTCTTCACCCCGCCTGCCGGAAGAGCCACGTTTTTACTGCCTTGCGGAAGGCCAGTAGGGTGGGGATAGTCCGGATCTCTGGCGGGAGTTGGTTCCAGAGAGATGGGGCTCCCACAGAGAAGGCCCTCCCCCGTGGGCCCGCCAGCCGGCATTGTTTGGCAGACGGGACCTGGAGGAGGCCCTCTCTGTGGGACCTCACTGGTCGTAGGGAGGAATGTGGCAGGATGCGGTCCCGAAGATAACCTGGCCCTGAGCCATGTAGGGCTTTAAAGGTCAAAACCAACACCTTGAATTGCGACCGGAGACCAATGGGTAGCCAATGCAGCTGGCGGAGGATGGGTGTTACGTGGGTGTATCTCGGTACACCCACCACAGCTCACGCAGCTGCATTCTGTACCAATTGTAGTCTCCGGATGCTCTTCGAGGGTAGCCCCATGTAGAGCCCGTTACAGTAGTCAAGCCGTGAGGTGACAAGGGCATGAGTGACTGTGAGCAAAGCCTCCCTCTCCAAGTAGGGTCGCAATTGGTGCACAAGACGCACCTGTGCAAAGGTCCCCCTAGCCACAGCTGAAAGATGTTGCTCCAATTTAAGCTGTGGATCTAGGAGGACACCCAAATTGCGGACCCGTTCTGAGGGAGTCAATTTTTCTCCCCCAAGAACCAAGGAGGGACAGTCGACATAATCCTTGGGAGGCAATATCCAAAGCCACTCAGTCTTGTCTGGGTTGAGCCTGAGTCTATTCACTCCCATCCAGACCCTTACATCGTCCAGGCAGCGGCACATTACATTAACTGCTTCACTGAACTGACACGGAGTGGAGATGTACAACTGGGTATCATCAGCATACTGCTGATACCTCACCCGTGTCGTCGGATGATCTCACCCAACGGTTTCATGTAAATGTTGAACAGGATGGGGGAGAGGACCGAGCCCTGTGGCACCCCGCAAAGCAGGGGCCTAGGGGCTGACCTCTGCCCTCCTGTCAACACCGACTGCGTCCTGTTGGAGAGAAAGGAGGAGAACCACCGAAGAACGGTGCCCCCCACTCCCATCTCCCCGAGACGACGCAGAAGGATACCATGGTCGATAGTATCGAAAGCCGCTGAGAGGTCAAGTAACACCAAGATGGAGGAATGACCTCCATCTCGGGCTCGCCAGAGATCATCCATCAGAGCTACCAAAGCAGTCTCCGTACTGTAGCTGCGCCTGAAACCTGATTGAAAGGGATCCAGATAATCCGTTTCCTCCAATAACCGCAGGAGTTGGAGCGACACCACTTTCTCGACAACTTTACCCACGAAGGGTAAGTTGGAGACTGGACGGAAGTTCTTTAAATCCGCTGGGTCCAGGGAAGGCTTCTTGAGGAGGGGCCTCACCACCGCAGCTTTTAAGGGCTGCGGGATGGACCCCTCTCTCAAAGATGTGATCACAACCGCCTGGAGCCAGCCGCGTGTCACCTCCCTGCTAGCCGAAACCAGCCAGGAGGGACACGGGTCCAATAAACAAGTGGAGGCGCTCATCGCTCCTATGGCCTTGTCCACATCCTCAGGAGTGATAGGCTCAAACTCCTCCCAAATAACAGGACTAAGACTCGCCTCTGTCATCTCAGCCTGCTCTGTCCAAATGGAGTCCAGGTCTGTCCGAATCTGAGTGATTTTATCCGCCAGGAACTGCGAAAATTCCTCAGCTCTACCCTGCAAGGGTTCTTCGCTCCCCCCCTTTGCAAGCAGGGAGCGCGTTACCCTAAACAGGACGGCTGGGCGGGAGTCGGTGGACGCAATACGGGCGGAAAAATACGCGCATTTTGCCGCCCGTATTGCCACTAAGTAAGACTTAATGCAAGTTCTTAAAAGTGTCCGATCAGATTCAGCTTTGCTAGCCCTCCATTGTCGCTCTAGGCGTCTCTTTAGGCGCTTCATCTCCCGGAGTTCCTCAGTGAACCAAGGATCCCTCCTGGATCCGCTGCCACGGAGAGGCCGCAAAGGCGCAATCCAATCTAAGGCCCCTGACGCTGCCCGGTTCCAGGCAGCCACTAGGTCCTCAGATGAATTGTGTACCAGGGATTCAGGTATTTCCCCAAGTTCCCTCTGAAATCCTTCGGATTCCATTAGGCGCCTGGGGCGGAACCACTTAATCGATCCCGCCTCCTTGCGGTGGAGGAGTGGTGCCATAAAATCCAACCTCAGGAGGAAATGATCTGACCATGACAAGGGTATTGTGACTAAACCCCTCAGCCTCAGATCATCTCTCCACTGCCCCGAGAGAAACACAAGGTCAAGCGTGTGACCACCCTCATGAGTCGGACCCTGAACTACTTGGGTCAGGTCCATGGTTGTCATGGAAGCCATGAACTCCTGGACTGCCTCCGAGGTTTCGCCGGGCAATGGCAGGTTGAAGTCCCCCAGCACCATCAACCTGGGGAACTCAATCGCCAGCCCGGCTATCGCCTCGAGCAGAACAGGCAGGGCCTTAGCAACGCAGCTAGGAGGCAAGTACGTTAGCAAAAGGCCCACCTGTACCCCTAAGTCCAACTTCAGAAGGAGCGTCTCACACCCAACAATCTCCGGGGCAGGGATCCTCCGAGGGCACAGACTTTGGCGAGCTATAATAGCCACTCCTCCACCCCTTTGACAAAACTTTCGAAGTACATATCGAAATATACCTCATGAACATCTGTTTTTTTCCTACATCTTCTTTTGCATGAAAATAGATGGATGACTTATCTTTAAAAATATAGGTAATGAATTCATATCTGAATAGCAGAAGCCTTATTGGTCAAGAGTGGGAAGAATTTATGAAGGATAAAGGAAAGAAATATCAAGTCTAATTTACATGGTTGTTTGATCACAACATTTCAGTCTGGAACTCAGTTAAAGTTAAATAAATATCAATAGTATGGTGTGGCTTTGAGTTTAAGGGATGATCAATAAAAATTATGCTTTAGGAGCAAAGAGTTGGCATCAGATGTGGGAGGATCTGATATAGTCAAAAGAGCAAAATGTGAATAGGGAAAAGAGGGTGTTCAATAGTTTTTAGATGTATGACACTTTATAAGGGAACCCTTAAAACAGTGGTTTTAAAAACAATTTCTCATTTAAAGAACTGTAAATTGTTTGACATCTAACATATAAAAAAAATAACTACGTTTTAGCAAAAAAAAATAGGTAGATTCATAGAAGCTTTTTGAAGTATCACAATTTTAGGCAATGATTGTGCTTCCACAAGTTTACTTTGGAATAAATCCCACTGAATTCCATAGATGAGCCACTGCTTGTGTGCAATACACATAAAGATTTAATCATCTTTCTAAGAAATAAAAGTTCATGGGATTTCAGAAGATCACAGGGACCCTTGGCACCCCAAAGTATGTCTCTAAAAGTTGTTCCCAGTTTGTAATATTTAATGGAAGCAAAGAGCATGATTAAATAGATAACTTGGAATTGTTGATACTAACTACATCAAATATTTTGATGTAGTTAATATCACATCTTTTTAATATTGCATATACATTGTGAATATACAGTAGACAAAACCATTTTTTCTGCCACTTACATTCCAACACTCCAGCCTGTGAAACACTATGCACCTTTGGATTATAGCTTTATTCTTACCTGAGTATAAATCCCATTATCTATTGAACACAATTGAAGTAAGTTCCACTGAATAATTAAACTAGCAAATCAGAATCTTTCTATATTGCATTTCCTACTATTTCCTTCTATTTATTGGTTTTATAGATCACTAAACATATTGGTGGAGGGGAATGAAAAGTTGGGAAATTAATTGGGTTTATGTTATAATTTATAAGCTATTCATGGCTTGGGACCAGGTTATCTGAGGGACTGTCTCTTGTCAGTCACATCTACCCAACCCACCAGAGCGGGGAGGCAAGGAATGTTGCGGGTCCGATCCCCTAGGGGGGACCCAGAAGAAGGGCCTTCTCTGTGGTGGCTCCCTGTCTCTGGAACATCATTCTCACAGAGATTAGAATGGCCCCCACTCTAACACTCTTACAGAAGGCGCTGAAGACCTGGTTCTGCCAGCGGGCCTGGGGAACGCAGAGTGGGATGGAGCCCATTAAATGGCTCGTATGATGTGTTGTTGCCGGGGCGGGGGGTGGGGGTTATTTTATTTTATTATATATGATTCTCTTTTTCATTGGTTTTATAAGATGTTTTTATATTCTTGTAAGCCACCTTGAATTGCCATGTGTGAATAGGCGGCAATATAAATTTCCTAAAATAAAATAAATAAATTCAAACCCATAGGAGAAAAAAAAAATTTAAAAAAATATTCCTCAAAAAGGCTAAAATGTCTGAACCCATTATCTGCTAGGCAAGTTGTTCTATTCTGAGAAGTAAATGCTAATGGAATGCAGCCTTTTTTGATTTACATCAAACTGAGATGGGTCACTGAAATAACCAACTACATTACAGGAGCACAGCACATAGGTAATCAAAACAAAGCCATCAATCAGTAAAATAGAAAGCCAACTCATTTAAAAGGAGGATGTTTTCTATCAGGAATTGTGTCTTGCCTTATTCTTTTTTACTAAAGCCACCAGGATCCACCAACAATTTCCAGGGAATGGCTCTGCTGTCAAAGTTCTGACAGCTTGTGTGCTGCTAAATAAAATGGACATGCAGAAGTAAAGGATCATAATGAACGATGCACCACAGCTATGAAAGCCAATGACACCCAGCACACTTTTGTTTGTTAAGACCCATTCAGTTGCTGCCACTTCAAAGGCAGATTCCCCTGACATGTTTTTAATTCTACATGGCATCTCAAAACCTCGTGTTCAACATCACAGCTTTATGGAGATGAAAGGCAAACAGTACATGAGATGTGCTGACAAATGTGTACAGGGTGTAGAAATATATATTCTTCAGCACTTCAGAACTGAAAATATTTGTAGGGCTGCTAAAGCTGCTTTCTGAAGCTCTTCATCAGCTATTCCCGCATCTCTGTCTGATCTAGTTTTAACTACATCAAGGCTGGGTAATTTTCAGTCTGATTGTCCTGTTTGCTTTCTGAAGAAACTTCCAAGAAGGAATGTCAAAGGAATCATTCACAAGTTTCTTTTATGTTGAAATGGAGTGACCTGCCGAATAAAGTGTGACATAACCCATCAAAGAGCACCATATGGATTCCACTAGCATCTATCATTTTATACTCAAAAAGCCACAGAAAACATTTTTGTTGTTGTTTAGTAAACATACATCTCCCTTCCATTTCCAAAAAGAATAGTCTAGAAAATAAATAAAGACTATATTAAGAGTTGTTCTTTTTTTAAAAAAGAAGTTTTGTTAATGGAAGTTGTGCAGCACTTTAAACAAATGGGGATTTTCTGGCTTTAAAAATCATCATTGAAAATCAAATGAGAGGCCAATAGCTGTGATGTAAGCCTGGGCTGATTGCTTTGGATCCACTAACATTCTCACTGATAGGCAGATACAGTATACCCTCATCTGTATTTTCTGCCCATCCTATACAATACAGCAGAGTCAGCATGCTCCAGCTCCAATCATTCCAATAATGTCATCTGATAGGATTCAGATAGGATTCTGTATTGTAGTATCTACTCTAAAACAACTCTCCACTGTGATTCACATTACCCCACCCTGCCCTTAATGAGCCCATTAAAACAAGGTCTCCATTAGGTCTTGGGTTAGAGTATATGATAACCCTTTTTGAGGTGCCTGGTTTGTCAGATTCTGTTGTTATTTTTCCATATGTTTTCTTATGTATTGTTTTAAAGTATTTAAAACTGTTTCAATGTAGACTGTCCAAAGTCAAGATAAAGTCATGTCGCCTATAATACATAAATGTTCAACTCAAGCACCTATACACACACACATCCAGAAACCCAGATATCTTTTTTATGGCCAGTATATGTTTTAATCAAAAAATGTTTTTGAATTCTGCAGCCATCTTGTGAATGAGCTACTTAAAATCTATTAATAGGTTGCCTGATAGAGGCATTCAAGGTAATCACTTGGGCTCTTGGAAGGTAGCTGATGAATTTCATATAGTTTGCCAGGATTCTTCCATTTGGAGATAGTGGTTTGCAAAGTATGATTTATCAGATACTGAAATTTCTGTAACTTTTTATAGTCCTGGTGTTCATAGTTATTTATGAACCACCTTAGTTATATTTCAGGAAAAATAACTTATTTTCCTTGGCTAACTTTTTACAGAAGCTATTAACAGACCTTCTCCTCAGCCATTAGGAAAACTTCTAGCACAATTTGCAAGTCGGCCCAATTGGAGTTATAAGTGCGAAGGATAGATAAATTAAATCTGCATATTTATGTGGGGTTTCCATATAGAAGCCCAGGTGATCCTTCCATGCATACAGATCTAGGTGGAAAAGGGGGTGTAAACAATAACTTCCTGGGGGTCCTGTTGACCCATGCTCTATTAGTGGATACCAGCCCTTTTATAAGGTGAGGACTCAAAGAAGTTGGAAGATAGGGCACTGAATGTCAACTAAATGGAGAGATGCAACATAATCCACACTCCCTTCTCATTTCTTTATTAACAACACTTTACATTAGGGAGGTAACGAATCTTCCTCAACGATGTAGGGCAGTGTTTCCCAACCTTGGCAACTTGAAGATGTCTGGACTTCAATTCCCAGAATTCCCCAGCCAGCAAAGCTGGCTGGGGAATTCTGGGAGTTGAAGTCCAGACATCTTCAAGTTGCCAAGATTGGGAAACACTGAGTAGGGGAAGCACATTTTTTCTTCTGAATGAAAACACTTCAGGTTGCTTTGCCTGATGCCACTCATAAACAGGATTCTTCACATGTCCAATATATGTGCAAAATCCTTTTTTGTAAATTAGACATTTCAGTTGACAAAGACAATATGAAGCAAAGCAATGCATCTGTTTCATTTTTGGAGAGGGTTGCTGTAATGCAGACTCCACCTGAATATTTGTTGTAGTGAATCTTTTTTTTTTTTGAAGCTCTGCACAGATGAACTAAATATATAACCTCCAAACCATATCGTTCAGTCAACTGAATATACTTAATTCCTCCGCTGGCACCAGTTACTTGGAATAGCATTCAGGCAACTCTCCACACAGTGGTCATGAGTCCCTGAATGAGATTTGCTGAATGAAAAAAAGAACTTAGTTGTTGATTTGGGCTTGGAGTTTTATTCCCTCTTTTTTCATACATCAAGCTATTTTTAGCCTAAGTGAACATAAAAAAGGAAAAATGTTATAACAAAAGAAGAATTGAAAATATAATGGAGAAAAGAAAACTCTACTATTTACATGGAAGCCCCCGTAATTTTAGATCCTAATCATCATTTTGATCTGGCAATAAAAGTGTCAAATATTGTATGTTATTAAAAACAGAGAGCAAATGATTCTGATAGTATCTTCTGGATATTAAGAGGTCATGGTGCTCTCTGAGCTTGGTTGTTTTCTGGCAGATGTTTCATTACCCAAATATCAGAGTGAAATTTGCTCTTAGTTTATATTCTAGTGTCTTACCCTGTCCTTGTTGGTGGGAATGGTCTTAGAGGTTCTTTGGCTGGGCTGTTTACTATTGGTTTGTTTGGCAGTTCCTTGACTGGATAATTATTTACTTCTTAATCTTGGTGTTATCTGGGTATTGATTGTTGTTGGGGAGGTGTTTTGGGTTTTTTGTTCTTTTTTTGTTTGTTGGATGTCTCTTTTGCACAATATATAGATGTTGTTTGTGTCTATATGCTTTTGATGGCTAATTTGTCAGAGTGTCAGGCTGGCAAGGAATTCTCTAGTATTTTTGGATTTGGCTTGGTCTAGTATGGTCACAGTTTCCCATTTGAAATTATTAAGTCTGTTGATGTGTTATGCACATAGACATAAACAACATGTGCGAATAGATATAAACAACATCTGTATACTATTCAAAAGAGACAATCAACAAGCCAAAAAGATCAGAACACCTCCTCACTAGCAATCAACACCCAGATGAGCAGAGATTAACACGAAGATTAACATCAGACCAACAATCAAGAAACAAACAATAACCCAATTAAAGAACTGCCAAACAAACCAAAAGTAAACAACCCAACCAAAGAATCACCAAGACCATTGCCACCAACACTGACAGAGCAAGCCACTAGAATAGGGGTGTCAAACTTGCATCATTATGTCATAATCACGTGACATATCTAACCTTTTCCCCCTTCACTAAACCAGGGATGGGCATGTCCAGCGTGTGATATATCTGGCCTGTGAGCTGCGAGTTTGACACCCCTACACTAGAATATAAATTGAGAGCAAACCCTTCTCCCTGTTAGCACTGATGAAGTTATCTAATTCAGGTAATAAACTATCTGTGAGAAAATAACCAAGCTCAGAGAGCACCAAGGACCACTCATTTCAACCCTGAGCTACAAATATTGTCTCTATCGATTTCTGACAGTAGATGACGTATTTCAAGATAACTCGTCCCTCCAAAAAACAACAACCCACCACACAATTTTTTCTGTTCTTCTTTAACCATCGCAATAACCTGTGTAACTTTTCTTCTATAGTTGTAATGAGACAGAGGGAGAGAAGCTGTAGAACATTCATTTGACATTTGAAATCTTTTCATTTTTAACTTTGGATGGCAACAGAGTTTCTTACTAAATAGAAAGATTTTTGACTAAAGTGGATTCAGCACAAGGTGCCAAAGAGCTTTTGATTATAATATTTCAGCAGCATGAGAATCCACAGCAAAGGCTAAAAGGAAATTCAGTTTCTCTGTGGGAGAACAATCTGCAGAACAAAGACTTTTTTACTACCCAGGAGGACTTTACCAAGTTTTCGATGCTGATTTCCCTTACCTCTCTGTTCAGTGCTGGAACATCTCTATTAGTGCCTTTCAGGGCAGAATCTCATGCAGGGAATTAAAAGGGCACCACAACCAGAAAAGCAGTATCTATTATATAGATGGCATGCATAACAATCCACCTAATTATAAAGTTAATGCTTAACCACATATATTTAGCAGTAAATGGAACACTATAGGAGCCACTACAGCATCATAACCTATAAGTTTAAAAAGTATATAGTATATTTTAGGAAGGTGAACTCTTAAACATAGGCCTAATTCCAGGTGTAGCATTTATAGAATTAAAACGTATTTTAATGTTTACCTATATTAACTGTTGCACTCTTATGAACTGTGATGTGGAAATAGAAATAAACTGTTTGCAAAATTACAAAAGTCTGCAACTCCAAAATATAGCTGGCAACTTAATTAAACAAGCTCTTGGATTGCCCATCAGTTAAAACTTCTACAGTGGTGCCAGAAGCCTTGTCAAGTCAAATCTTCTCATCTCACATCTTTGGGTGTTCAGGATGGTTATAAAGGATTCCACACTGTGCCTGGCCATAAATCCAGTCTTGAGTGGAGAGGAATAACCTATAAAATCTGAGATAATCTGAGATATGTGTATAGGAGGGGAATGGGAATCAGCCAACTTGATGAGGTCAACTCGCCATGGCCAATTTGCCATGGGACAACTCACCATTGCCAATTCGCCATGGGACAACTTGCTGTGGCACAATTTAACAATTATATTTAATTATTTAAAATAAATAACAATTATTTTAATTTTTGCCATTTACATTTCATTCTATCTCTCCTTTTGCATCCTTTCTTTAATTATTCTAGTCCACAATTTCTTTGATATTAGTGTAACTCTTGTCTCGCAGCAAGTTGTCCTGTGGCAAGATGGCCATGGTGAGTTATCCTGCAGTGAGTTGGCCTTGGAAAGTTGGCTGTAGCAAGTTGGCCATGGTGAGTTGGCCGCAGGGAATTGTCATAGATCCGTATAGAGGGATAACAGAGCAAATCACAAAAGGATTTATGGTGCTTCTTTTTTCAAAAGAAGTAAATTTAATGCAGGTACTACAGGCCACTTTAGCTGACACTGATCCGCAGGTCAGCAGTTCAAATCTCACTGGCTCAAGGTTGACTCAGCCTTCCATCCTTCCAAGGTAGGTAAAATGAGGACCCAGATTGTTGGGAGCAATATAAATATACATTGCTTACTGGTGTAAACTGCTTAGAGAGTGCTTGCACTGTGAGGCGGTATATAAATCTCACAAAATAAATAAATAAATAAATTTACAAAGGAAGGCTAAATACCTGATCTTGCTGAATTCTAAGCAAAAGAATTAAAGGCTGGGTAGTTTGCTAGATCACACAACAATGCTTGACATGGTATCTGCTGTATTACCTATACATGTAACAGTGCTAGATATGGTTTCTGCTATATTAGCAATTGAGCAAGAGCAGGAACTAGAAGTGATGATAGTCTGAGAATATTAGTGGAATCCTGGTATTCTCAAATTGTTTGTATGGTATAGGATCTCCCGCTTGGGTGTGGATGTTGGACTGGAAGACTTCCATGGTTTCTTCCAATTCTATTATTCTGTTATTCTTTCTATGATTATGTGTATCCATCCCATCAAGCCCAAAGAAAGTACCGAATGGTATAGGATCTCCTGCCATGGGCAGGGGGTTGGACTAAAATATTTTCAAGGTCCCTTCCAGTGCTATTATTCTAACCTTGCAGGGGGGAAAGCAAATTTGATGATAGTTGCACTTTTTTTACTTCATCTGGACATGAGTAATCTTCACCAAGCTGATAACTCTAGGATCCCCGATCCAGACCAAAGCTATCCTACAATGGTATTTGTACTCACAAGACCCAGCTTCTGCAACAGCCTTAGACTCACTTAGAATTAGAATATTTTGATTTCTCCTTCCTGTCACATTGGGTTCTAACAAGGTCAGCCTTGTGCTTGCTCCACCCATTTTTAACACACTGTCCTCCTTAGTGAGGCATCATCATCTTACAACAAAAGATGCTGTGCAAAAATATTAATATTCAAATGTCTTCTGGCATCCTATTTCCATTTACTTTCCACTTAGAGAGGCAGTAAAAGATGAAAGTGCATGGAAATATCTAGCCAGTAAAGCAAAGAAATAATAAAAAAAGTTAAAATAGTGGAAGATATTATTATGATTTATAAAACATGAAAAGTTTTAGCCTTCAATCCTCAGATGTAAAATAATAATAATAACTGAAAATGGTACTTATGAATAGATTCAGCTGATAGCAATCCCATCTTGGGGGGGGAGCACATTTGTGATGCACTAGTAAAAATGGTTTTATTACTTTCTAGATTCTAATTTTGTGGCTACTTTGGGCTATAATAGCCTGAAGTGACAAAGAGCAAGCATGTTAAATATTATAGCTCAATGCATTATACAGTGGAATCAGACTCTCTCTTCCTTTTAAATGGCACCTTTGTAGAACAGAAGTTTTAATCATATAAAGAAAGCATTATTGATCATCATGTCCGCAAAGGGTTGTTGTGATATGGCTACAATAATGTTAATAGCCTCCAAGTTAGCAATTGTCAAGTCCTTCAGTTCAGGAACTGTACTGAACTGTAGTTGTCTTTTCACAGCATCAGTTCATAGCCAAGGACTAAATTTTATTTCAGATAGATTGGCAGTCAAATTAAACAGATGAACAGAAAAACAGATTAAAGGGGTAAAAAACCCACAGTATATTAAAACTATAAAAGCACTGCCCTTTATAATATGTATAATGTGGCTCCCATCTTTAGTGTTTTGATCACCTTCAATGGATACCCTTGGCCAGAAATGGCCTAGAAAAAGAGGAAAACTTATTTGTTTGCAGATGATACAACAGTGATTGGCCTCATTCGAGACAACGATGAAACCGCATACAGACGGGAGGTTGAACAACTAGCCTCGTGGTGCAACCGGAACAATCTGGAACTGAACACACTCAAAACCTTAGAAATGGTGGTAGACTTTAGGAGAAACCCTCCCATCCTACCACCTCTTACAATACTAGACAACACAGTATCAACAGTAGAGACCTTCAAATTTCTAGGTTCCATCATATCTCAAGACCTAAAATGGTCATCTAACATCAAAAATGTCATCAAAAAAGCACAACAAAGAATGTTCTTTCTGCGCCAACTCAGGAAGCTCAAACTTCCCAAGGAGCTGCTGATAAGTTCTACAGAGGAATCATTGAGTCTGTCATCTGCACCTCTATAACTGTCTGGTTTGGTTCTGCAACCCAACAAGACAGACACAGACTTCAGAGGATAATCAGAACTGCAGAAAAAACAATTGCTGCCAACCTGCCTTCCATTGAGGACCTGTATACTGCATGAGTCAAAAAGAGGGCCGTGAAAATATTTACTGACCCCTCGCATCCTGGACATAAATTGCTTCAACTCCTACCCTCAAAACGTCGCTATAGAGCACTGCACACCAAGACAACTAGACACAAGAACAGTTTTTTCCCTGAATGCCATCACTCTGCTAAACAAATAATTCCCTCACCACTGTCAAACTATTCACTAGGCTGCATTACTATTACTATTAGTTTTTCTCATCATTCCTATCACCCATTTCCTCCCACTTATGACTGTATGACTGTAACTTGTTGCTTGTATCCTTACGATTTATATTAATATTGATTGTTTCCTGATTGCTTACTTGAACCCTATGACAACCATTCTTGACAAATGTATCTTTTCTTTTATGTACACTGAGAGCATATGCACCAAAGACAAATTCCTTGTGTGTCCAATCACACTTTGCCAATAAAGAATTCTATTCTATTCTATTCTATTCTATTCTATTCTATTCTATTCTATTCTATTCTATTCTATTCTATTCTATTCTGATGTACTGAATTAACCTTACCAAAACCTATCTACTTCTTCAATTACAGTGATCACATGAATAGCTTACAGCTGTTTTCAATACAGTTTCCCACCCATCCCCCAAATCCCCTCTTCTTTTGTGGTAATAAGAATTTGGCTGAGTTGGAATTTTTGCTGTCTCTCTTATTTGGCTTTCCTGGCACCTATTTCTTACTTTGTCTTAAACAATTGAAATGTCATATAATATCCTTATGCCCTGCAAAAATAGTAGCAGTCTTTTTCTATATGGCACATTATTTGAGTTTCTTCAGAATTCTCATTGAACTTTAAGTATTGGTTTATGCTCTCATTCCCAAAGCATAAAACTGAACTAGCATAAGGTTTCTAAAAAAGAAAAAAAACACACATAACACTTCAAAGCTATTTAATACATGGACATTTCCTGGGGATAAAGGCGTCTCGCTTCAATCAGACACTGAGGAATTATAAAATACCTCTGGATTATCAAGCCCAACCATCCATTTTACTTGCAAATTGTAAATGGAAGTAGTGCAACACAGTGGAAAATATTATATATTGTATATGTATGTGTATGCGTATGCGTATGCGTATGCATGTGTATGTGTTATATATATATATAGCACCACATGATGGGGTGAGCTCCTATTGCTTACCCCAGGTCCTACCAGCCTAGCATTCGAAAGCATGCAAATGCAAGTAAATAAATAGGCAGCACACTCAGGTGGGAAGGTAAAATTTAATTTTTTTGTACGAGGTGCAATGACAATAAAGTAAATTAAACTAAAACTAAAAAAAATGTTTTGTGTGTCTTGGCATATAGTCATGCTGGCCACATGACCACAGAAGCATCTTTGGACAATGCTGCTTCCTCAGCTAAGAAATGGAGATGAGCACCCACCCTCTAGAGTTGGACACGACTTTACCTTTTTTATATGTATATGTATTTTGATGGGGGGGGGGGAAATAAATGTTATTTATTTTAAATATCCTTTCTCAGATACTACCAAATGTCTTTTCAAAAGAGATTCCCTGGTCATGTAGGATTCTGTTCCTCCTCTTAGCACTCTAAAATTTGATATATGCAGTGCTACATGGTATAAAGAGAGACAGTTTGGTGCAGTGGGTAAGGCACCAAGCTCGAAATTGGGAAACCATTAATTCAAATCCAATCTTATACATGAATCAAGCTGTATAATTTTCAGTAAGCCTTCATAGTGTTCTACTTGTAGTGCAATTTCTTCAACGTCCTTTGGATATTCTTCCAAGGCCATTTTATTTCTTCAATTCTCTGGTGGACTTGCAACATTATTCCTTGGTAAGTACAGTCTGTATTGTTATGATTATTATTATTTAAATATTTGCTTATTTATTGGCAACAATGTTTGAATTTTTAAAAAGTATATAGATGATGCTTTCTAAATACCAGATAGATAGGGACAGGATTTTGTATGCATAGGCACTCTTTACCATATCAAAGGTAGCAAAAAAGGATTTGTCCTTGCACATGATTTAGGGGGAAATATGCATTATGTGTGTATGATATCTCTTGCAGAAGAATTCTGAGAAAATAAAACTAGAAAAAAATACCAATACATTGTTTGGTGCTTTTTCCCCCTAGCTGTATTCCAAGTTTATTTGGGCAATAAATTTGGAGTACAGTTCTTCCCCAATTACATGGATGTGGGTAATCTGTATGATACTAAAGAGATACATAAATATTCAAAGGCAAGGTGAATGGCTAGGGAATTATGATGGATAATACCATTTGAGCTAATTGCAGTCTTTTTTATAATAATTCTGATTCATATATATGGATTATTAAACAGGCATTATAATTTAGTTTATAGACTCTGTTGTGCATCACTTGCAAATTTGCATTTTCATGTGATTCTTCATTAGAGATCTTCTAGTTAGGTCTGTTCTCTCCAGAAAAAAAAACACTGTGCTGTGTTTCTATCTCAGAAAAACAATCATGTAAGGCAGGTGTAATTGAAGGCACTTGCTCCATCCATTTGTTCCTCTGCAGCATAAAAATAAGAACTAATCCTGACTGCAGCAGGAATATTCATCATTTTTCATATAATACAAAGAGTCCATAATTTCTGTGGAGCCAAATATAAATAGCAGTGTTGAAATCTGGCCTTTAGTGTTCTGCAAGGTCAATTCAGACTGCCGCAGCAGTGCTAAAATCAGAAGCCAAGAGTGTTAGAATAAAATTTTGAACCTATTGAGGGTATCCCATTATTAGGAACAACCTGAGTTAATGAAATGAGCTGAGACAAGATAATTAGGCAAATAAGCTAAAATTAAAAACAGTATGAGACGTAATCCATATCTAATTGCTTGACGAAGGCAATAACTGTTTTGGTCTGCATAGAGTTAGAATTTCTGAAACACCAAGAAGTTTTTCGCTAAATATTTTAAAAGTACCTAGCATTTGTTTTGGTCATTTAATAGGAGAAAAAGCATAAGTGGTTGATGATACATCTCACCATTTAATTTATTTAATGTTTAAATATTCCCTTAACTGTAATTGTAGAAACCTTAGAAGCATTTGCAGGTGATTCAGGAAACTCATCTATACCTCCCCCCCACCTCTCTGTATCTCTCTCTCTCCTTCTCTCTTCATTTTCCATTAAACTCTCTGATGCAGTCCTAGAATGGTAGATTAGACAATGCTGCTTCAGACTAAAGCTTTATATCACTTAAAAAATTCTTTGTGACATTCAAATTCCTCCTACAAATAAAAAATTAGGATAGATACAAATGAGCCTAAAATAATCTGCTTTAATGCACTTTTGAGATTTTGAAAGCCCCAAGTGCAGCTCATTTCTGGGTACCATCTTACTGATGTACTGCTGCATGCTCTGGTTTTCATCCAGGACAGTGGCTTTGACACTCACCAGACCCCACCTATGCTCTTTCAAACTGGGTGTTGGTCTTGTGGTGAAAGCTTCCCTATGTTGTGCAGACTATTGGGTCTTTATATCAGTAGCTTCCATGTCCTCCTTTGGTTAGTTTACTATACTGGCAGGGTATCTAACGACTGGCAGGCATATGAGTTGATGTCATGGATTTTGTTCTTCCCATTGAGCTGGAATTTTAGAACTTGTCTTATCCTTTCATGGTACTTGGACGTTGTTGCCTTCCTTGCCTCCACACTCTGGTTCCTGTGTGACTATGGGATACCAAGGTACTTGTAGCTGGTCTCTATGTCTGCAATGTGGCCTGCTAGTAGTTTCATCACATTGATCTTAATCACTTTCTTCTCCTAACCACCATCTGATCACACTTTTTCAATCTAAATGAAATCAATCTAAATTTCAATCTAAATGAAATGAAATGTGGCTGGATAACCTAGTAGTTAGAGCATTACCTTTAATGAAGAAGACCATCCTGGCTGGTATCTACCTTACCAATAGGAGTCCTGGAGCAAAGACCCTCCAATGCTTCCACCTACTTACCTCAAATATAAAACTGACATGAAGTAGAAGAGTCATGCCTGTTCAGATAACATAGATTAACAAGTCTATGCCAGATTTTGGTGAACCAGGACAATCAGTTGATAAGTGAAATAAATAGATAGATAGATAGATAGATAGATAGATAGATAGATAGATAGATAGATAGATAGATAGATAGATAGATAGAATTTTTTATTGACCAAGTGTGATTGGACACACAAGGAATTTGTCTTGGTGCATATGCTCTCAGTGTACATAAAAGAAAAGATACATTCATCAAGAATCATAAGGTACAACACTTAATGATAGTCTGGGTACAAAATAAGCAATCAAATCATATTAGGAATCAGTCAATATAAATTGTAAGGATACAAGCAACAAAGTTACAGTCATACAGTCATTAGTGGGAGGAGATGGGTGATGGGAACGATGAGAAGATTAATAGTAGTGCAGACTTAGTAAATAGTTTGACAGTGCTGAGAGAATTATTTGTTTAGCAGAGTGATGGCGTTCTGGAAAAAACTGTTCTTGTGTCTAGTTGTTCTTGTGTGCAGTGCTCTATAGCGTCGTTTTGAGGGTAGGAGTTGAAACAGTTTGTGTTGAGTTCCCACAGAAGAGGTGAGAGGCGAGGTTGTGACTTCAGCTCTTTATTTGGTCAGTACATGCTTCAGCAAAGCAAAGGGTTTTGGCAGGGGTTTAAATAGGAGCCGGCAAACCTGGAGTCATTAGGAGATTGGCTAGCAGGCAGCCAATCAGGTTACGCTGGCAAACCTGGCAGCCAATAGGAGCTTGGCTAGCAGGCAGGCAATCAGGTTACGCTTATGCAAATCCCTGGTCGGACTGGAGTGAGAACTTCTCCAGTCTTTCAATACATTACATCCCTTCCCCTTCAGCTCATTTGCATACGTAGTCTTCAAGATACGTAGGACGTTTAGCTAGCCTACTTGACCTGCGCAGTTCAGTCGGGGCGTTGGCTGGAGCCAGGGAGGACATGTTTTTGCTCTCTGGCTCCGTCTGTGGATTGTTCTGGAATTCCTCAACTTTGATGTTGGATTTAGCAGGCGTGGAATCCGAGTCATCGCTTGAGGGTGCCTCCGGACTGTCAGCAAAGTACTCCGGCTCCGGGAAACTAGCTGTAGCTGTTGGGAACGAGATGTTAGGACTCGGGGCCTCCCAGTCAGTGTTCAACGGTCGGCGCCCCCTTAATTGATCTATATGGCGCCGCCATTTTCGGCCATCCTCCAACTCAATTATATAGGACTTTGGGCCTGTTATTTCCAGGACCCTTCCAGGAACCCATAGCGGTCCTTCTGCATGGTTCCTTGCATATATCAGGTCATCTATTTTGAACCCCCTAATCTGCGTTGTTTCGGACATTCCTTTATTATTGCAATAATTTGGGTGCAACCTATCTAAGGTGGACTGGAGTTTCCGTCCCATTAAAAGTTCTGCAGGGCTTTTCCCTGTAACCGTGCTTGGTGTTATGTGTTGTGTGGCTAACAGCTTATCTATGCGTGCTTGCCAATCTCCCTGCTCCACCCGACCCAGGGCTTCTTTCGCTGCTCTTACTGCCCATTCTGCCATTCCGTTGGAGCTCGGCTGAAAGGGAGAAATCAATGTGTGTTTAATGCCTAGATTTGCTAGGTACCCCTCAAACCCTGTTGATGTTAACTGCGGCCCATTATCGGATACTAGTGTGTCCGGTAACCCATGTGTTGCAAATAACTTCCTTAGGGCTCGGATAACCGCTTCTGTTGTTATGTTGTGCATTAAGACTACCTCTAGCCATTTCGAGTAAGCATCTATTACTATTAGGAATGTTTGCCCGTGAAACGGCCCCGCGAAATCCAAGTGTATGCATGACCAAGGGGCCCTGGGCTGCTCCCATTCGAGGGTTGGGGTTTTTGGGGGTAGGGGTCTAGATGTTTGGCACGGAGTACACCCCGCGACCCAGTCCTCTATGTGTTTGTCCATGCTGGGCCACCACACATAGCTTCGTGCCAGTGCTTTCATTCTAACCATCCCCGGGTGCCCTTCGTGTAGCCCCCTTAGAATATCCTCTCGTAGCAACAGAGGAGCGAGGACCCTCTCACCCCACAACAAACACCCCCCTTGCACCCCCAGTTCATGTTGTCTCTTAGCATATGGTTGGAGACTGGCTTCAAATGGCCCCTTTGGCCACCCCCTCTTAACCCAGTTCATAACCGTTTTGAGCTCGGCGTCTCTGGCCGTCTCTGCTGCAATGTCTTTTGCTGTAATCAACCCCGGCTTGTCAATGTCTATCATGAGGACTGGAAGGCCCGGAGTGGGGTCGTCCACTAAATCTGGCAAAGGGCAGCAGCTCAGCGCATCTGCATTGCCCATGTGTTTACCGGGTCTATGAGTCAGTGTGTAGGAGTAAGCGGCCAGGAAAAGGGCCCTTCTAAGCATTTTCGGGGGCATGGCATCCGGCATGGGCTTGTTAGCCGCTAATAGCCCTAACAAGGGCTGGTGATCAGTGACCAGCTCAAAATGCCGCCCGTATAAGTATTCATGGAACCGCTTTACCCCTGCCACCAATGCTAGTGCTTCTCGGTCAATTTGGCCGTAATTCCTCTCTGCTGCCGAGAGGGTTCTTGAAAAATATGCGATGGGGGCCTCGCGGCCATCCGGAAGTCTGTGGCTAAGCACTGCCCCCACCCCTACAGGCGATGCATCGCATACTAGTACCACCGGCAAAGTTTCATTGAATTGGATTAAGACACTGTCTTGTAACAATAAGTTTTTCACTGCCTCGAAAGCTTGTGCTTGTGAGCGCCCCCAAACCCACAACGCGTTATTTGTGAGCAGCTTGTGCAGCGGTTCCACGACAGCCGCTTTATTTCTCAGGAACGTGCTGTAGAAATTAAGAAGCCCTAAGAAAGCCTTTAGCTCTGTCTTGTTGGTGGGCACCGGAGCCTCTCTGATTGCCCTAAACTTACTTTTTGTGGGGTGTAATCCGGATCCATTTACTCTATACCCCAAGAATTCAACCTCGGGGACCCCTATTTGGCATTTACTGAGCTTCGCCCGGAGCCCTGCGGCTTGGAATCTCGAGAGTACTTCTTTCAGCCGTTCCCTCAATTGGGTTTTGTCCCGTGCGGTGATTAATACATCATCAAAATAGGGAACGACCCCTGGAATTTTATTCAATACCCGTTCCATTATCCCTTGGAAAATCCCTGGTGCTACGCTAACACCGAACTGCAACCTATTACATTTGAAAGCCCCACGGTGGGTCACGATGGTTTGTGCTAGAGTGGTCTCGCTGTCGACCGGAAGTTGCTGATACGCTTGTGCGAGATCGAGCTTAGCAAAAACGGTGCCCGGCCCCAGCGTGTGTAATAAATGCTGTACCACTGGCACCGGGTATGCACTTGGTTGCAATGCTTTGTTTAATGTGCATTTATAATCAGCGCATAAGCGCACAGACCCATCCCTTTTTAACACTGGCACTATGGGGGTTTCCCATCTAGCGTGGTCTACCGGCTCTAAGATCCCTTGAGCTATTAACCTATCTAATTCTTTATCAATGAGGGGTTTTAAAGCGAAGGGGACCCTCCGGGGGCATAACCTTACTGGCTGAACTCTGGGGTCTAAGCTAAAAGATATAGGGGTGCCCACATACTTGCCCAGAGATGGGTCAAACGCCTCCTGGAACTGCTGCAGCAGGTCGTCGCAGCCATCGACAATTGTCGCGTTGATCTCTTTGTCGTCTCTGATCAGCTTGATTCTCAATGTCTTGCTCCAGTCACGCCCTAGTAGGCTTGGAATGTGATCTCTTGCGATTGTTAGCGGGAGACTTGCTTCCTGGTCTTCGTATTGCACTTTCACTCGTTTGATTCCCATCACGGGAATCCGGTTCCCTTGGCAGTCTGCGATTTTTAGTCTTTGTGTGGTCAGTTGCTCCGGAGTGAGGTTAGGCATGGCTCTTTTCGCTGTGGCCCAGGAAACAATCGTGATAGATGAGCCCGTATCTATCTGCATTCGGCAAGGTGCTTCCTCCACCAGTAAGGTGATGAACGTCGGGGGTTTTTCGTCCCCATCAAGTTGATTGATTTGGATGCAATTCATTCCCGTAGATGGGGTGAAATTGCTGGGCCGTCTATACTGCCCTCTGTCCTCCCTCCTGGCATCGTTCCCATAGGAGCTTCTGTTTTGCCCTCTTGGAGGGGGACGCGGCGCCTTGCAAACCTTTATTATGTGGCCGAACTTTCCACATCGGTGGCATACTGCATCCCGGAACTGGCATGATGCTCGGGGATGCGGTCCCCCGCAGCTGGGACAAGGGGTTAACCTCCGGCCCGGTCTGTGTTCCATTCGGAAAACTTCCTCCTCACCTTCCTCGGCTTCCTCTATGGGACTCTGAGCGTGAGTTTCATTGACCTCGGAACATGCCCGTACTTGGGCTTGCGGAAACTTCCTTCTAAGTACATCGGCAGCCTTGGCAGATGTTTCGGCTGCTGTGGCCTCCTTGAGAGCCACCTGTAATGTAAGGCCATCATCTTTTGCTAGCAACCTTTTTTGTAGTGCTGCGTCTCGAACTCCCCGCACTAACTGATCCAACAGTACTTCATCTAGGTTTGAGAATTTGCAGTAGACTGCTATTTTCCGCAAGGCAGTCATATAGCTATTTATACTCTCATGTTCTTGCTGCAGACGATCGTAGAATTGGTATCGGCTCACCACTTTGGAAGGTGCGGGGTCATAGTGTTTCTTCAGTACCTCCTGTAGTCTGGACCATGTGGTCCCTTCTATTGTAGCCGGCTCCAGCAACGCTATAGCCGTATCAAAAACATCTGGTCCGCAGTGAGTCAGGAACATGTCTCTTTTCCTGTCGTCTGAGAGTGCGCTCATGTCGTTTGCCCCCAGGAAACACCGAAATCTTTTTAGGTAATTTTCCCAGTTTTCTTTTCCTTGGTTGAATGGTGTCGGCGGGTGGTAAGGCGATGATGCCATCTTGGCTTCTTAACGTCCGTCCCTTGTTCCGGATTCAAATTTGGTGCCTCGTGGTTCCTGGAATGTCTTTGTCTAAAACATCCCACCTTTGTCGCCAGATGTTGAGTTCCCACAGAAGAGGTGAGAGGCGAGGTTGTGACTTCAGCTCTTTATTTGGTCAGTACATGCTTCAGCAAAGCAAAGGGTTTTGGCAGGGGTTTAAATAGGAGCCGGCAAACCTGGAGCCATTAGGAGATTGGCTAGCAGGCAGCCAATCAGGTTACACTGGCAAACCTGGCAGCCAATAGGAGCTTGGCTAGCAGGCAGCCAATCAGGTTACGCTGGCAAACCTGGCAGCCAATAGGAGCTTGGCTAGCAGGCAGCCAATCAGGTTACGCTTATGCAAATCCCTGGTCGGACTGGAGTGAGAACTTCTCCAGTCTTTCAATACATTACAGTTTGTGTCCAGGATGTGAGGTGTCTGTAAATATTTTCACAGCCCTCTTTTTGACTCATGCATTATACAGGTCCTTAATGGAAGGCAGGTCGGTAGCAATTGTTTTTTCTGCAGTTCTGATTATCCTCTGAAGTCTGTGTCTGTCTTGTTGGGTTGCAGAACCAAACCAGACAGTTATAGAGGTGCAGATGACAGACTCAATAATTCCTCTTTAGAGTATTGGACATGGACAAGTCTGTCTGTCTGTCTATAATCTCTATATTTATCTATCTCTATCTATCTATCACCTATCTTTCTATATATCAATCATTTCTCTATGGGTTTTTTAAAGGAATTCTACTGAAACTATATCTCAATATCTTTTAACTGCTCCTGACTAGATGTTTTGTAATACCATTTTTTTTAATGTAGAGCACTTTTCCAAACAAGGCTGACACTCACCTTTTTTATTTCTAACAAAAAGTAGATGGGAATGCCAAATACATTCTTATCCAGAATTATTATAAAAGGAGTTCAGCATTTTACTTTTCAGCAGACCAGCTTCCTATTTCATCTTTTAAAAATCAGGTGGGTCAAGGAGATAATCGACAATGGTAACTATTGATGTTATATTTCTAACTTTTCATTCATCAAAAAAAATGAAATGTGGCATCCATAGCAATTCCTTCTCCAATTTTTCTCCACAACAACCATGTGAGATAAGTTGGGCAGAGAGATTATAACTACCAATAGAAGAGCTCAGGGTTACATGTCAAGAACCCCACAGAGTATAACTAAGTGTCTATCCTTTGAAATGATTATGTTTGTCCATTGTATTCGAAGAGGACCTTGACATCTATCAATTGGGGGGGGGGTCAAGACTTGCGCGTGAATTGGATTAAAGTGAGGGAGAGGTGCGCATAGTCAGCCTCACTCTCTCTTCCCAGATTCCATCTTGCTCCAAATAGCAGGACAAGAGTCAAGACAGTTGGAGATGGGCTGGGCGTCTTTCGTGTCTTGCTGTGCTCTTAGTGTACCACATTGCTTGCAGAGACTGCTTTTGAAATAGTCCAGACAGGAAGCACAAAACATGTTTATTAACATTATTTTTACTATAAGATTACAGTAGCAGGGTCTTGCAAATGTGAAATCTTTCCTGTCCTTTACTTTTATTTTCCAGACAACTAGAGAGTATACCTTCTGAGATGCTGCCCATCTCTTCTTCCCTGGGTTGACCTTTTGCATGATGGTTATTTAATCTGCAGCTGTCTCTCTTGTTTCTAAAGGTTACTTCCACATACTATTGCATTAAGCCAAAATCACTCAGTGAGGTGCCATGGCTGAATTTAGATTTCAATTTGGGTCTTCCAAATCCCCACTTATTAACTGCTGCACCATACTACAGTCATATAAAGTCCAAGGCATCAATTGCTTCTCTTGTCCTAAAAAATTAGGTTTGTGCCCTAAATGTAGTGAAGAATGGGGCAATTTGAAAGATCTTGCAATTTATTTGAGGCAGAATTGACACTTCTAACCTGCCCTATGCCCAATAAAAATTATCCATGAAGCTGCATCTCCTACATGTAATTCCAAAGCAGCAAAGGAAAAGATACCATCATAACAACAGCATCAAAAAACATTTGGGCACTCATATGTACAAGGGTCTTACTGTGGTTGGGGATAGCCAGTTTGCTCTAGTGGTTTAAGACATCAGGCTAGAATCTGGAAGTCCATGAGTTTTAATCTTGCTTTAGGCACAAATTCAGCTGGAGATCTTGGGCTAATCAATCTCTATTGGCCTAGGAATCAGGCAATGGCAGACCACTTGCAAAATCTTGTCAAGAAAACTGCAGGTTTAGTCCAGGCGGTTACCAGGGATCAACAATGACTTAAAGACAAAACAATAAAACAACACTGTGATAGGGAATTTGCCAGAATATTGCAACCAACAACCTTGTTTTCAAATCAAATTACTGCTGTAATATGACTACCATCGATCTCTCCAATTACATAGATGAAAGATGAGATGCAGATGAAGAAAGAAGAATGTACTGTATGTTCATTGTGATTACATTAACACTGCTCTAGAGTAGTAACATCTATTGGACTCTGATAGAAGCCAAAAGAACATGAGCATTATGACATCATAATACAAGAGATGCACATTCTATAATTTTGGTCATTTCTTTTCTTGTTCTACTGCCTGCAAATGTCCACTCTGTTTTGGGAAAATAGTGACCAATTATCCTCTCTTCCCCATTTCTATTCTTGTTTGATCTTCCTTTAGTAAGTTTGTATGAACAACTTTCCATTCCTATCTCATCCTTTCTTACTGGGTCTATGACAACTTGCCATGGCCAACCCACCCAGCCAACTTGCTATGGCCAACTCACTGCGGAACAATTCACAATGGCCAACTCACCAAGGGACAAGTCATCACAGGATAAGAGTTACACTAACAAAGAAGAAATAGTGGAATAGAATCATTAAAAAAGAATGCCAAAGGAGGGACAAAATGAAATGTGAATGCCAAAAATTAAAACAAATGTTTAATTATTGTAAATAATCAAATTGAATTGTTAAATTGACCCATAGCGAGTTGTCCCATGGCAAGTTGGCCATGTAGAATTGACCCACAATAAATTGGTTGTGGTGAGTTGACTGTGGTAAGTTGGCTATGGCGAGTTGTCCCATTCCGCTCTTACTTGTACAATGTATTCTAATCTTTTCTTTAGTTATTTGGTTTTCTTAGTTGTTCTACCTCCCTTGTTAATTTATCTCAGCTGAAATGTGTAATTAATTAGTTTCAATTAGCTTCAATTTTCAACTTCCTAAAATATATGTAATTAATACAGGTGCAAGTGGGTTGTTTTGTTTTGTTTGTAAGCAGAATGCACAGTTTCTTTGATATGATTACAGGTGTAGGTGTGTGTGTGTGTGTGTGTGTGTGTGTGTGTGTGTGTGTGTGTGTGTGTGTGTGTGTGTGTGAAAAGAGTTGGAATATCCAACAATACTTTACCAAGGATTAACATTGCATATAATGGCCTACACAACCAATTGCTACAATTAAAAATGATTTGAGCTGGAAATCCTATCTAGCTGTATTCTAAATTTCAATTCATTTAAGTAAAAATCAAAATCACATGCTAGATAATTGGAGAGCTCAGTTTTCCTTGATTTGGGATGGCTGGATTATAGCAACGTGGCACAGGTATTTAAACCAACTTTGAGGAAATCCAAATGGGCTCAATACAGCACTAGTTAAGGCATTTTATCCACAAAAGTTTCATCCTTTTAAAAAAGGAGGCCCTACTTTTTAAAAAATGAGACCATGGTTTTACATGTTTACATCCAACCAAAGCAATGCAGGCTGATCTATGAGATTTTTGTGCTGTATCACAAAGCATGAGCTGATATTTCAAATGGTTTTTCATCTAAAACTCTTTTGGAAGTTGAATAAACTATCACTACTGATCAAAAGATTTTGATATATGCATCTCTCTTCTGCTGGCTTAGTTTGTATACTGGAAACAGATGTGAAACACTACTGAAGATATCTAAAACCAGCCTCCTGTATAAATTGATATTGATCAAAAGTCTACCATTTCATCCTTTGTAACAACTCTAGAACTCTTAGGAGTGTGTTTTATGAATGATGATGCATTCTATAAAATCTTGATTCTGTTGTGCCTTGTTTATGAATGACACAAATGCATGCCAGCAGACACACATTGCTCCAAACAAATACAATTTTGAGGCGGGGGCATTAATTTCACATTTTATGGAATCATAACAAATTTCTTTGTTTAGTATGAACTTGACTGGCTGTTTGAAGACTGAAATATTCAAGTCAATGAAGCATTGTTGGTATCTTTGGGTTTCAGCCTGGAATCCAGCAAATAATAATGATTTATGTCTTATCTTGTCTCACTCTACTGCAACAGATGTCATTATAGCAGATGTCAGGCTCATTATGACACAATATGATTTGCCTCAAAATACAATATCAGAAAACATTATCCTTGTAATAAAAAAAACCTGCCATAATTTCCTTATCCCATCTATTATATGTGTTTGGTGGCTGAGATGTAGGATTTCAACCTACATCTGACAAAATAACTTGCTGCTGCATTGTGTATTTTCAATGAAAACTGAAGAAAACAAAAACAAATATTCCAGGGTCTGACACTTGAATGGATGTAGCACAGGTTCAGTTAAAATTGGGTTGCTTGGCAGCAAAGGCAGCTCTGCATGATATAATTATACAGAAAATCTTAAGATTTTTGTTCAAACAATACAGCTGGTGGGTAGCAAATCCATCAGGAGGTTTTTGGCTTCTCAAGTGTACAGGTATTACCTTTTATGCATGTTTTAATAAAACTAACTGGACAGTTATTTGCATTGTAATTTAAAAAAGAATATTATACTGTTATACATAAATAAACTTAAAAAACCAGATCTAAAGGCAATTATTTAAAACATTGTGATTGATTAGATATTGATAGATATAATTTTGGCTGCAAAGTCCATTCAGACAAAAAATGAAACACATGAGGGTCAATTTGACAAAAGTGCATGTTTTACAACTTTTAGAATCCATAGTAATCTATGATCATAAAGACTGAATCTTGGGACAAACTTCACTGTAGCATTCTGAAGTTCAGTGGAGCTGGCTTACTATATCGTGAAGTAAATAATAAAGTAGAAATGTCCATATTTTAAGCTAATCTTTAAACTAATACATTAAATCAGAAGATAAAATAATTTATCTTTACCTGCCACCTACTATTTCACAAGATTAGCTATAAAAAGTTCTATAAGCCTACCTGCACATCTTATAAAATAATTCACTTGCAATATTAACTAAGATGTAATCTTTACATTAACTAAAATGTAATCTTTAGAACGTTGCTTTTATTTGTTCACATCCAAGGAATATATCATGAAACGTTTCTTTTATTTGTTCACATCCAAGGAATATATCATGAAACGTTGTTTTTATTTGTTCACATCCAAGGAATATATCATGAACAGCATGTAGATTGTACAATATGTAGATGTAATCTTGATTATTTATCTTTACTTTTATTGTTAGTCTTTCCACAAAGTAGAAAGATGAAGAAGTTCATGGTTCCATGTAATGTATGAACCTATCTTGATCTACCTCTGCTTCAGAGGGCTAATGTTGATGAGAAACTTTAGTGATCATTGCAAGAAGAATGAAATGCTTATCCAGGCACCACTTAAATGGTTCATGACATGTACCAAAATGGGAATGGAATGGAATGGAACTGAAGTTCAACTTTAGAGAAAGACATCAGTTATGATCATATGATTATGATTAGCTAAGAATTTCTTCATCTTTTACATTCCCTAGCAATCATAGCAATTTCTTTTGTAACAATAACAAGTATGAAGTTGCTTTCATTTCAAACTTTAGCTAACTTTATAATATAAAGGCTTCTCCTGCCTCTTCTCTCTGTCTCTTTCTATTTTTTTTGCCTTTCCTCTGTTCTACTTTCATAGTAAATTAAATTAGCTAGAATACCCAGGAGACATACAAAAAACTTCAAAGCATGTCCACAAATAATATATAAAATAGGTATAGTATGAATACCAACAGAGCTTGAGATTTAAGTCCAGGAACCATTTGTTTAATGAATTGGGTTTGTCTCAGAGGCTTGAAACCAGAATAGAAAATACATACATACATACATAAATACATACACCGCACAAATCAAAGGTATGAATCAAATCAGTTGAGCACCTTCTTTTTGTAGCCTCTCCTGAACTTTCCTGAGCAATTGACTGACTGACTGAGAAGTAGTAAAACCCCAAATAATGAAAGATTTGAGTGAGGGGATTAGACTTTTGAAACATCTAATTAAAAATATCCTTTTATATGAAGACAAAGTGATAAAATGGGACTAGGATAAATTTTTCTTTGTTATTTATTTGTTAAATGTATTTGCTATTTATCTTACCATGGAGCTACTCCAGGCAACTTACAATAATAAAAACAAAGAAATGAAAAGAAGTAAAATAATAGAATAATAAAATAAACAATTAAAAAACCAATTAGAATATATCAATATGATTTTTAAAAAGTATAAAAGGCCTGTCTCCTTAACAAAGCGATGAATCTGCCCTTGTCATCTCCTTTCTTGACTATTGCAATGTGCTGTACATGGGGCCGTTCTTCAAAAATATCCAAAAGCTTTAATTGATTCAAAAACGGTGCAGCCTGCATGTGCAGGCCTAGTGTGTCATCTCTCCTGCAAGAGCTGCATTGGCTGGCAATTTGCTTCCAGGTCCAATTCACTTTCACATTCTGTTTGTCACTTTCAAAGCCCTACAAGACTTGAGACATTATTATTTGAAGGACTGTTTTTCCCCCGGTCACATCTATCTGACCCATCAGGATGGGGAGGCAAGTAATGTCTCTCTCCTAAGAAGAGTCATCTAGCAGGCTCAAGAAGAAGGGCCTTCTCCTTGTGCTCCCTCCCTGTGGAACTTCATCCCTGGGGAGATAAGATTGGCTCCTATTTTGACACTCTTTCGCAAGATCTTGAAGTCCTGATTTTACCAATGAACCTGAGGACTTCAGAGTGGCATGGAGCCCATCGAGCGGCTTATTTGATTTATTGATTCTTGTCACCCGTGGGTGGGTGGGTGGTAGGGGATTATTGCTTTTTATTTTTATATATATAGAGTTTTTATCTTTGTAAGCTGCCCAGAGTCACAGAGAGTTGAGGATCTATATAAATTTTCTTAAATAAATAATGCCATATAGTACTTGCATCAATGAAAAGAAACACAGAACTTTGGTGGGCGTGGGGGTAAAATTTTAAGACAGTAAAGCCCTGCCACTTTTTAGATGTCTTCCATGGTTTGATATATTTGACACAGATAAAAAGGGTAGACTTGCAAATATAGGTTTGCAGTTATAGTATTGTTTTTCTCTGGTTACCTTAAACCAGTTACCTCTGCTCTGAACACTTCACCAAATTTGAACAGTATCATTGGCCACTGCATTTCAGTATTACAATTTGCCCTCCACCCACAAAAAAACCCAATAGAATGTTTTCCTGTCATTGTGGAATGCAAAATATAACAAAGCATTTGTAAAGAACGTCATAAAATATTTTTCTTTCCATTAAAAATATAGCAGGATTCTAACATCTTTACATTCCTCCATTTCACATAATTTCAACAATGCCTGAGGTTTTCTGCACATAATAATATTAAATGGATATACCATTATGAAAACCAATTATGAGTCTCTAGCTCTGTAGAGCAACTCCAATTCAGGAGCACAGAAACTTGGTTGTGCCCTTCTAAAAATAATCCATTTCTTTGTTTTCTATTCAAAAGAACTATTTTTCCATAAATATCTTTATATAGTGTAACATCATATATAGCCTTTTGTAACACTGGGTTATTGAGCTTTTCTAATTAATGACATATCATATATCAAGATACACCTCAATTCTGGCTTTAAATTAGCACAGTTTACACTAAGGACTGGAACAAACATGATTTAATTTCCAACACAGCGGGTTTTTTTGAAGATGAATCTTTATGAAATTGCTGTATCGAATAATTGTTTAAGCAACAGCACTGGAATCATTCAATTGTGTTTGAAGTCATTTAATCAGTACTGAAGAAAATTGTTTATCTCCTCTCAAAGCAGCTCTTTAGACGCTGTATGGATCTTGACTATGGCCTCTAATGATGGCTGCATGTCTAAAAGAAGTTAAACAACCTGTTCCCAAGCCAATGGTGTCGAGGTATACAATGGAAATAGAAGAACAGAAAATTTAAGCAAGTAAACCAGTATGAGATGAGAACTCATAAGCTCAGCTAATGGGAGGCTACTATTCCAATGCACAGGAAGTCTGCTAATAGATTATCCCTGATATTGATCATCATGTGACTTCTTCATCATGACAATGTATTTTTTCTGCATGTATTATTACTATAATTGTTATTGCTACTATTGATTTGAGATTTGATGTAATTTGGGTCTGGTGTACATTTTAATTATGAAGAAGGAAGGAGGAAAAATAATAAGATTTTATTATTGACAATTTACTGATTAGAAATGTTTATTTATTCAGATAAATGGATTCCTCTTTTGTTTTTCTGTTCTCTTCTTAATTCATTGTTTTATTCATTTATCCAGTGTAATTGATATCATGCTTGCATTCGATATTTATTCATGAAGACTTTCTATCAACACGTTTTCTGTTTGGAATGATAGGACAAATCTTCGTTCTCTTCTAATTTGTCCACTTTAATTTTAGTATACTATTATGAAATACTTTAGTGTTTTGAAATTAAATGCTATTCTGGCATTATAACGCAAGGAAGAAAAGCTAAAGAAATCATTCCCACTTCATCAGCTTTTTTCCTTTGATAAGTTAATTGCTTACATTCTTATAAATATGTCAAAAAGAAGCAGAACACAAAACAATACAGAATGGCATTAGATCAGTTAATTCTTTTTTCTTTTGTTTAGATTTGATCACAACATTGTGATGATCTCCCCCATGTATGTATGGTTTTATATGTTTTTTAAAAAAATATTTTAATACTGTTTTTAAATTTTATATTGTTTAGTTGTTCTTCAAATGTTGTACGTCGCCCTGAGTCCTCAGGGAGTAGGGCGGCATATAAGAGCACTAACTAACTAACTAACTAACTAACTAACTAACTAACTAACTAACTAACTAAATAAATAAATAAATAAATAAACAAACAAATGAACAAACAAACAAACAAACAAATAAATAAATATTAGAAAAATCCTTTGTACTAAAATTCATTTTATCATCCCACAGTTGCTGGGTGAATGTATTGTTTAACACATTGCTGTCCCTTGTGTTAAAGAGCAAACTTAACATGTTCACTACAATCATTATTGTTGGATATACCAAAGAATCAGAAGTCCATAGACATCTGATAGACTTTTGTGCTCACAATCCTTTCACAGAAAATCCCCCCCCCCAAAAAAAAAACCTAATTCCCTCATTGAAACCAGTTGGCAATAATTGATGTCTGTGACATCACAGTTGACATAAACTAGAAATAAATTATGCTTCCTTCCACTATTTGGATGAATCATCAGAGGTAAGATCTCCTCTTCAAAGGCTGAAATTCTAGACCTTTGGTGGGAATATCTAATCCAGTCCACAGTTTCAGGCATCATAAGTTTGAATCTTTAGAAAATATATATTTTAGAAAATATATTTTTCCTATGTTTATGTTAGAGTATTAATTTACTTTTATTGTCATTCTTATTATTTATAATTTATATATGTTGGATCTAGTTCATTAGAAGAGAAAGTAGCTTGTTCTAGGAGACTATACTTAAGGAAAATAATCATATTTATTCAAGCTTAACTTGTAGCCTGCTACATTGTTTTAAACTATAGAAAAGTTCAAGCAATATCTGTCCACATTCACTTTAATCTTCTGCTCTCAAACAAAGCAGCCATTCATCCCATATGGTGTTCATTTGCAAGGTAAGAAGTAGCTTGTCTTAAAAATCATTGTGCATATAAATTTTATAACTACCTTGACATATGGAGAGCAAAACTACAGGCTTCATCAAAATTGTTTTATGGTGTTTTGAATATTATGCTATAACCCAAGCATTCATCAAAATTATACTGTAGAACTTCTACTTGATATACTTGTTCCATTGATGAGTCTCAATCCCTTCTGACCGATGGATGTGTTTGTGCATTTGTGTTTATGTGTATCTATAAGAGAGACACAGTCAGTGTGTGAAATTATTTTCATTCATATATTATTTAAAAACTATAAATTTACAGTCTTGAATGGCAATACTATATTTTGTGCATTTGACTCATGTGTAAAATTATAAGAATAATTCTGGCTGCTGGTGTTTTTTTAACATATAACATTTAAATTCATCACATTTTATAAATTACTTTATTTTAGTGCTGTGTTATGTGGATTCCTAGGAAATAAGCAAAGTATTGTAATCTAGCTAGCATGTAAAAGAGCCGGGGTGGCACAGCAGTTAGAGTGCAGTACTGCAGGCTACTTTAGCTGACTGTGATCAGCAGTCAGCGGTTCAAATCTCACTGGCTCAAGGTTGCCTCAGCCTTCCATCCTTCCGAGGTAGGTAAAATGAGGACCCAGATTGTTGGGGGCAATATAAATATACATTGCTTACTGGTGTAAATCACTTAGAGAGTGCTTGCACTTTGAGGCGGTATATAAGTCTCACAAATAAATAAATAAATAAATAAATAAATAAATAAATAAATAAATAAATAAATAAATAAATAAATAAATAAATAAATAAATAAATAAATAAATAAATAAATAAATAAATAAATAAATAAATAAATAAATAATCTCTAGAACAAGCAATACCCATGAAGTTTTTGTGAAAAAGTATATTTAGTATTCTCAAAAAAATACTTGTCCATATTAAGAAATGCAAAACATGACATATCTAAAGATTCTATTAGAAGCTGATCACTCTGGGTTGTTTTGAGATGTATTCATGCTTACAGTATTCCTGCTCAAACCATTAAGTCTTTAATTAGTCACAATTAAGTTTCAATGAATCTCTTCTAAATGTAACTAAATATGAAACCAGTGTACTCATTGACCCCTTTTTTTCTAAAACACAAACTATGTTAATATTTTTAAAAGACATCGGTCATTTACAGAAATAGCATCTCTCTTTGGGATTATTAGAACTGGACTGTTAATTCTAAACTGGAATTGTTCATTCATAGAAAAATCCAGATTAGTAATGACTGGGTATAGATAACAAAACAGATGGCTATGAATTTAACAATGGTATAATAGAAGATGGGTCTTGGTTTTTAATTTCTCACACATATCTACAGGATGTCTATTTAAATTTTCAACCACTGCAATTTAGTTATAATCTGTAGGGGCCATTCCAATATTTCAGTAGCATTTAATCTTTATCTTGACTTTTTTTTTAGTATAGCGTGATGATCAGATGTAACGGAAGACCCAGCTTCCCCATTTTTTAACAATTACAGACAAGAGTGATTTTTAGTTATGACACTTCGCCCACCAAACAAAGAAATCTACACTTAACATAATAACAGAAGTGTAAGGACCTTTGAGGTCTTTTAATCAAACCCCCTGCTTAAGCAGGAAACTATTTCAGACAAATGATTATCCAATCTCTTCTTAAAAACCTCCAGCAATGGAGCATCAAAACTTCTGGAGGCAAGTCGTTCCACTGATTAATTGTTCTAACTGTTGGGAAATTTCTTAGTTCTAGATTGGTTCCCCTTGATTAATTTCCATCCATTGCTTCTTGTCCTGTCTTCAGGTGCTTTGGAAAATAGGTTGACCCCCTCTTCTTTGTGGCAGCCTCTTAAATATGGGAACACTGCTATCATATCACCTGTGGTCCTTCTTTTCATTAATCTAGACATACCCAATTCCTGCAACTGTTCTTTGTATGTTTTAGCTTCCAGTCACCTATTAATCTTTGCTGCTTTTCTCTGCACTCTGGTGCAGAATAGAGAGACACTTCACTGAAATAGCCTCTGTTTACTGATTACATATCAATAATATGAGCTATAAAGTGATGTGTTTTTTCCAGTGAGACCGGTCTTTCAGGGTAACCTGGTCTACCCAATTATGGGATGGGTTATACTGCTTCTGCTTTCACCTTTCAGCCCCAATCCAGGAGCCTTTGAAGGCAGTCGCTTAGGGGACAAACTATTTTTGTGTTGAATTTTTATTTACCGACAAAGAAATAAAGTCTCCCTTTATTTCTTTGTTAGTAAATAAAAATTCAACACAAATATGAGCTATAGTTTTTACATATACTCTGTTCTTCTATGTGTTTCAATAGGAAGGAACTTTGTTTTAATTGTAATAGGTTTTTTTTAATGAGGCATTTCAGTTCACACTGTGTATCTTTCTCACTCGGTTATCATGAACACAGCTATGACATTAAAAAAAGTAAATATATCCTTGAGTCAAGTCTCAAATACTGATCTAGGCTTAGATTTCAGTTTCTATTTTGTTTGAGAATATGAAAAACAATTCCCTTTGTTAAAAACTTTGGAAAGAAGTAGTTGGTTATATCACAGTCTATTAAAACCATTATAAATGTTCAGTCCAACTTTTCAAATATTTCCTCTAAGTTTTAGATCATCTCTTTCTTTCCGTCTCAAGTATTTGTGCTGCAGCTATCCATTTAGAAGCAAGAGCTCACTGCTGTAAGTGCTAGAGAAAATTGGAAACTAAAGAATTCTGCAAATAAAAGGCTTGGGGTACACTGAATTACAAACTTTTAAAGTTGAGATGAGGAATTGTACCAAAAAAATCCCTATTTTTCCTTATCACTATCAACAAATTATTGACCTTTAGATTGAAATGAAAATATTCTATTCATATTTCTTTGTAATAGTATCACCCTGAATAATTTCCCTTAAAACAATATACATTATTTTTAAATAAAATATCCCTGAGATTTTTCTCTGCAACTTATAAGCATGCTTCAAACATGAATATACACTACATTCTAGCAGAGCTCATTCGTGTCTGAAAATTAAACTAGCTATTCTCGCCTCCATTGCCTTGTATTTTCTCAATCCCTGGAAAATAAAGAGATTTAGTTCTAAAGTTACTCAGCATTTCATGAAGCTGCACTTGCTCCACTCTCTTTGAATATGGTAATGCCCCTGATAACAGCAGCACAATAATTAATAGCAGATTTTGTCAATTTTCTGCTTGACAAAATCCTCTCTAAGCTTCACCTACATCTTTTCCCATCATGCAAGATTATATTCTTTATTTTCCTCCTTTTAACCCTTTGCAATACATCCCAATTTGATGTTCAGAGACATTCAGCAATACCTTCAATGGATAATGCAAACCTGAGCTCTGCCTGTTGTTTAAAAAACCACAAAATCTGTCCACTATTTCATTGTCTTCAATAGTTTCTTTCAGGGATCCTGTACATCATTTACACCCATCAGCATGCAACTGGTTAAGGAAAAATAGCACATGTCACAATATACCGTCCAGACATTATATGTAGAATTGGAGCAGGAAATTGCAGCCGCTAACAACCCTTGTCTAACAAATTATAGGCTTTCAAAAGACATTAAAATCCTGCACCATCTTAGCAGGACTGTCTATATCACAGCACTCCCCTACCTCCTGGCAACAGAATTACCAAGCTGAACTGTTCCCTTGTGACATCACAATGAGATGTAAGCTTGTCTATAAAGAAAGAACAGCACATTTATTTTTTGAGGGATATTCCCTGCATCATGTCCTCAACTCAGTGGATTTGCTATCCCTCTCCTCCCTACATGAACATTACCAGAATGTTTTAGGAAGGTAATTTAAATGTATTGGATTCGCTTCCTGTCCCTTTCTGTTTCACACTGTGGAGCTTCTGAGGATGTATTGTTATTATATCATTCTTATAAAGGACACATCTCAACTTGGTCCCTGTTTAATAGCCACTTCAACAACAGAAACAAATATTCTCTCCCTCACCCGCCTACCCCTGTTACGCCAAGACATTTCTGGCCACTGTAGCCTGTCTCCATTTTGCACCAGCTACTTATTCTGCATTCATCTCTCTTTTTAAAAAAAAGGCCTATTCAGGTGGTCTAGAGGGAGGCTGTCAGAAATGGCAGCCTGAATCAAGGGATTTTCCTTCAATATCCAAATGACATGCTGTGGTGAGAGAATTAAACAGATGACTAACTAATGCCCTTTTGCCTGCAGATGGAGATGGGATTGCCAACTTGTAAACCAGGGGCTGACACCTGGGGCGGGTGGGGGTATGTGTGAATTAAACCATCCTGTGATTGTATTGCCACTTTCTCATCATGACTGCTTGTCTGCTCTCAAGTGCCTCTATTGAAAGCCTTCGCACTTCTCTGAGGCTTGTTTGCCAAAACCCTCAGCACAGCTTTGTCTGTAAACATTTATCAGGAGAGAGGCACCATCTCTGACACTGGCTGGGAATAGTTGGCTTTTAGGTATTTAATTAAAACATTAAGCATGAGATGGGAGGAGAGGAAAACTCTTTGTGTCAACACGTGGATAGATCAGTTTGACAGCCAACGAGGTTTGCTAGAATAGAGCTTGCCTGCAAATGTTTTCTTCATGTGCTTCCCTCCTCCTGCCCGCCTCCCTGCACTGCTTTGTATAAGAGCTGCAATAACTTGAGCTTCGCTCTGCCTCATGCTGTTAGTTGTGGCTTTGAGATGGCGCCCCATGCTGTCATTCCCCTGATTCTTTCAATCTGGTTGTTAGCTTTAATTTCTGAAATCAAGATTGGATTGTGACGAGGGCTTGTAATGAAAAGTAGGAAAGAAAAGTGGGTGGAAGTCTGTGGCTGGGCTGCACTTAAAGAATACTCAAATTGCGAATGAGGGTAAATATATTTGTCCCACGATAACGTTGCAGGATCCAATCTGAGTCAGTCAGATCTGGAGAGAGAAGTTCCCTGATGATGGGCTCCAGCACAAACCTGGAAACCTGAAAGAATAAACCTTTGGTCCAGGTGACCGTCTCAGATTGGATCCTGCATTTCCTATTAGTCAGCACATATAGATAATGACCAAACTTAGTTGTCCAGATTTTGCAAATTACCCAATTTTGGGGTTGCACAATTGATGATTGCACATCGGATGGGAGCTCTGACACAACCTAAGTGCTCGCTTATAGTCATAGCATTTAAGTCCATACTAATGTGGATTTATTGTAATTTATACCAGTAGAATTGAATTCTTGCATTTGGTTATTTTATGTTAAAAGAAAGACACTTCAGCAATTTCCCCCTAATTTGCCCACTCCCAAAATAAATGTTTAGATTTGGAATCATTCAATGGATAGACTTCGACTCATTCTTTCCTAATAAATTCTGTGTGTTGGAAGAAAGATCCATCTGGTTCAGTTCCAAACTGGGAGAAAGGCACTGGAGACAAAATGGAGGCTGATTGGAAAGAGGGTCCATTTAGTGATGAAGCAGAACCACCAAGTACGTGTGATTCTGGGCAGCTGACCACATGGAGTTGAGAGTGAAGGATTTTTATATCTCCTTTGGGCTTTGCACTTGAACTTCCTGTTCCTGTGCAAGAAACATGTATTCTATTGGCTGTTGTCATACTCCCATGGGGCCATGTAGGGGTTATGTAGGGGTCATAGCTGGCTTTATAGGTTGTCTGAGCTTCCAGGTTTGGTTGAAGTTTGGAGTGATACAATGAAGGGGCATTGGGCAATTCCTATTGTGGCTGAGGGCTAATCCTACCTTTGTTGGATCTTGGGTGAGGGTATTTGCTTATGAATAGAGCTATCTATCTCTTTATCTCTTAAGTGCTGACATCTGCTGTGGGCTATTAAGGAAGATGGGGGCTGCTTTCTCCCTCTAAAGAAACATGTTTCTCCATTTCTCATCCAGGGAAATATAATATTCTGCCTTTTTAATATTATTCAAAATATTTCATTCTTCTAGAAGAGGGGTGGGTGCTAACTTTCTATATATGCCACAAAGTTTGCAAGTATTTTATTAAAAATATTACTAGAAATAAGTCAGTCCCTTCTATCTGGAAGTCATTTTACATAAATAATATTCTGCAAAAGTTTAAATTGATATTAACACTATTTTCATAACTAGATAATAATATTCAGGTAACATTGAACTATTGTCGGTGTACCTCACATTATTGAGGTTTTGAGGAGTTCTCTATCTAGAAGATGGAGAATCTACAATATGATTAATAGAACAGAGACAAAACACCATGGAATTTTTGAAGTAGACAATATGATATATTAAGTAGTACACTCTTGTCTCATTCACAATAAAGATGTACAAATAATTTTAGCACTAGACCAGTGATGGCGAACCTTTTTTGGCTCAGGTGCCAAAAGGGTGCGCACGTGCGTGATAGCGCACACGTGCATGCCCACACCCATAATGCAGTGCCCTCCCCCATGCATGCGCACAATCCCTGTGCTGCCCCCCTCGCATGCACACAACCCCCCCATGCTGCCCCCCTGCGCATGTGCACAGGCCTCACTGAAACCCCCTTTGGGCTGTTTCCTTCAAGGTTCAAGAAAGCCTCCTGAAGCCTGGGGAAGGCAAATAATGGCCAATGGGCCAACCAGAAGTTTGGAAATGAACTTCCGGTTGGGCCATTGGGCCGTTTTTTGCCATCCCCAGGCTTCAGGAGCCTTTCTGAACTCTGGGGAGAGCGAAAATGGCCGAAAAGGAGGCAGGAAATCAGCTGGCCAGCACGTGCATGGGCACTGGAGCTGACATAGGACAATGCCTCGCGTGCCCTCAGACATGGCTCTGCGTGCCACCTGTGGCATGTGTGCCAAAGGTTTACCATCACTGCACTAACTGTTTAGCAAATTGTCCCATGCAGATTTTTAGAAATCCCTCTCCCTATATGGCTATATATGATAAACAAGAATGGACTCAGAGGGTACAGAGGGTACTGCGCAGAAGGATTCCATTCTTATGGTATCACTTGCAAAAGATAAAAACCTCATTATTGAACACCACCAGCCCCATAATAGTCTTGTGTTATCTGGCATTTACTAAGGAACATGGTGGCTCATGTGGTTAGGACATTTGGTTGAAGGTTAGCAAGCCCACGTTTGAGACCTGAGTGCTGCTGTGGGATGGGGTGAGCTCCTGTCCTTCACTCCAACTCCTGCCAGGGACATGAAAGGAGCCCCCAACTGCATTTCTCAGGCAACACTGATGTCACCAGCTAATCCTTTCAACACATAAGTGCTTCAGTGCTTCTGAAACTAGTCAATGCAATCTGACATTTACTTGAGGATTTAAAATATAAAATAATTATTTTCTAATATTACTGTATTTCATTTAATCACTTTTCTGTCTTTCTACTAATGCTGAGACCAAATCTGCCTGATTTTTATATAAGAATTTACCTTGGCATGGATTCGAACTTCTTGGCATCATTTTATTTTTCATGCCTTCACTCTAACACCTCCATTACTGCCCAAATTTCCCAACCAATGGGAGGAGTTGTCTCCTAAGGTCCTCTTTCCTGAAATTTATAATTGTATATCAGTTTGTGCCCTAGTAAAATTTAAGAGAATATTGATTAAAAATCATTTGATTTTAGTCTGGGCTACCTAAATGATGATCTCTTGACTCTTCCACCTGTCTTGCTTCTCACTGCTTTTTATATTGCTTCTTAAAAATATTTTGAGTAGGCTAATCTCTATGGGCCAGACATTTTATTTATTTTTATGTGTGAGATGAAGCTGATTAAGAAAAATTAAGAGACAAAAGAATGGTAAAACACTGGGTCCAGATGGTCTACCAGCAGAACTCTACAAATACTTACAAAATATTTTAAGTATACCAATGTTGGAGGTATTCAATGAACTATTGCTTGAAGCGAAAGTACCAAATTCATGGATGGAAGCATATATTACTCTCATACCGAAAGAAGACTCAGATTCACAACAGATAAAAAACTGTAGACCGATATCTTTATTGAATGCTGATTATAAAATAATTGCAGAAACACTAAAAAGATTCTTAAATAAATTTATACACTCACACCAAAATGGATTTTTACCTAAGAGATAAATTAAAGACAATATGAAAATAATCTTAAACACACTGGATTATTATGAAGTGCATCCAGAGAAGCAAATGGCGTTGATCTTCCTAGATGCACAGAAAACATTTGACAACGTGAACTGGCAATTTATGTTAGCACAATTAAAAGACATGGACTTTGGGGAGAGATTTATTAATATGATTGAGGTAATATATTATAAGCAAACAGGAAAGGTTGTGGTAAATGGAGATAGGACTGAGAAGGTTAGCATCAAAAAAGGTACAAGACAAGGATGCCCCTTGTCACCCCTATTATTTATATTGACACTGGAAGTATTAAATAGAAATATTAGGCAAGATATAGAGATAAAAGGTAAGGAAATAAAAAAGGAAAAATATAAATTACAGGCGTTTGTAGATTATTAGTTTTCATTCTGGAAGATCCACGAGAAACAGGGCCTAAATTAATAAAAAAAATAGAAGAATATGGCTAAGTGGCATGATTGAAAATAAACAAAGAGAAAACTAAGATTTTAGTGAAAAATTTGACAGATAAGCGGAAAAAAGAGTTAATGAAGAGAATAGATATTCAGATTACTAAGAAAGTAAAAAACTTAGGGATTCAGCTGACAGCAAGATGTGTAACGATCAAGGAAGATAATTATTATAATGCAAGAAATTAAAACAGATCTCGAAAAATGGAAAAATCTGCAATTATCGTTGGTAGGAAGAATAGCTACAATTAAAATGAATATATTGCCGAGATTATTATACTTATTTTAAACAATTCCGATAAAATTGGGAAAAATATTTTGAGGAACTTAATAAAATAATATTAAAATACATCTGGCAAGGGAAAAAAGCAAGAATTAGTATAAAATGTTGCAGGATTCAAGAAATAGAGGAGGTTTTGGATTACCAAATTGGGAATTGTATTACCAGGCCATGGTATTAACATGGATGAAAGAATGGATTGTACTGAGGCATACAAGACTATTGACTTTAGAGGGACATGATCTGTAATTGGGTTGGCATGTTTTCTTATGGTATGGGAAAAGTAAGATACATGGTTACTTTCAAAGTCATTACATTGGGAACGCACTATTGTTAGTATGGCAGAAAATTAGAGAGCAACATTATTTGAAGATACCAGTTTGGTTTTCAAAAATGGAAGCACTGACTCACCCAAATGTTATTAATATGGGAAATATTGTTAGATATAAAGATATTTTGAATGAAAAGGGGGAGCTCAAAACTAAACAACAACTGTGTGATCAAGGGATCAATATGGCATGGTATTCACAAGTACAGAAACATTCTAATATGAGAAAGATGTTAAATTATATGGTTTCTATAAAGAACTAACAGAATTAGATAAGATATTAACAGGGACAGAAGAAAGATGTCAGGGTTCCAAATAGCATCGAAAATCAAATCAGAGTCCGAGGCAAAGTATTCCTCCAAGTTCCAATTTATTAACAGAGCCATGTTGTCACATCTGGGAGAAACCCAAATCTGAAGTCCCAGGGGTTTCTCCACCCAGTTGAAAGTTCAAGCTTTCAAGTCCCGAATCTGAAGTCCCAGGGGTTTCTCCACCCAGTTGAAAGTTCAAGCCCTTGTCCACACACCCCCAAGTCCATCACGTTGACCAATCTTCATCTGCCAACTTGACAGAAACTCCCATCTCCTTTCATGCAGGTGCAGGAGTGCAAAGACAAAGGATGACCTTGACAATCTAGTAGGAATTTGTTATGGCTACATGCAGACATCCCTCATACAATTAATCCTCCAAATTCCCACAGCAAAGAATACATTTTAAAATAGTATAAAGTGTGGCAGGCCAAAGACCCCAACTAAAATGGCTTCGGCCTGTCAAACGATTGATAAAGCTACTTACTGGGCATTAAATTGGAAGATGAACAAGTGAAGGTGACAATGATAGCATGGACAAAAAACTCTGGCCACACAATAGAATTAGATAAATGGCAGAAATTGTGGGACAGAAATTATAAATTAACAATATCAACTGCATATAAAGAAAATTTGTATAAGATGTTTTATAGATGGTACTTCATGCCGGCGAAGTTGGCAAAGATGTTTAAAGATAAGTCAGTCAAATGTTGGAAGTGCCACCAAATACCTGTGTCTTATATGTGGTGGACATGCATAGAAGCAAAAAAAAAATACTGGACAAAAATATATATGTGGTTGGAAAAGATGATAAAGCAGCATATTAATTTAAAACTAGAAATATTTCTGTTGGGGATTTTACCTGAAACGTACAGTAAAGAGAATGCATATCTAATTATTCATGTATTAACTGCAGCTAGAATTGTATTCGCACAAAACTGGAAAAGTGAAGAGATCTCACTGATGAGAATGTGATTAAAAAAATATTAGAATGTGCAGAAATGAATAGATTAACACTTGCAATTAAGGAGAAAGAACAAACTGAATATTACATGACATGGGAATTATTTTATCGATAGTTGGAGAATAAAAATGGAAGCTAGAAATAAAAGAAGGAGATTAGTGAGATATAAATAAGCTAAGAGAGAAATGTAAACAATATGATGATTATTATTATGACTATTAGGATTATTATGTTTAATATTACTATTATATTCCAATTAGAAGATAGGTTAAGAGGGAGAAGTGAATAGGTTTAGTATGTTAAATATTAATATTGTAAGATTAGAGAATGCAATGAATACTGTTATAAATGTTGATTATTACTGCACAAAGATATTTGTACTCAGTCAATACACTGTTTAATAGAAGATGGAATTAGTACATTAAAATAAAAGATGGAATTATTACATTAAAAAAGAAAGAAAGAAAGAAAGAAAGAAAGAAAGAAAGAAAGAAAGAAAGAAAGAAAGAAAGAAAAAGAAAAAACAGAGCCATTTTTCCTATGATAGCATCAAATTTTGGGAATCCCTTCCTTGAACCATCCAAACATCCCCTTATCTTCCACATTCTACTACTTAGTGAAGTCTGTTTGTTTAGGCATATTACCTCTTTTTCTTTTTGGGTGGTTAATGACTGGCCCTTTATTTTTTAACTGCTGTAGCTGTTCAGTTTTATTGGTGTTGTTTAAATTGTTTAACAGTTTATTGTGTTGTTTTTAAATTGATGTAAGCCAGCTTGATGTGAGCACTGCTTTGATTGCAGAAGGCCAAGATATAAATTTTCCAAAATATTATATATATACTTGCCAGTGCACATTTTCTTCTTTTTTCCCTTGGGAAACTATTTAGCTACTGTTTACTTTCTCTCCTAAATCTGTAGTGCTTACCTAATTAGATGAACTACCGGTATATCTTGACTCCATGGTCTTTCAACCTAGGTGTGCAGCATTAATAACAGAGAATCATCAGTCACAAGCAGATGAAGCCATCAGAGAAGTAGGAGGTCACTGGTGGCATTTCTTCAAATTATAAAACTTGCTGTATAACTAGACTATGACTTGCTACTCATTGGATAGCTTTGCCAAAAATGGCCTGTACATTATCTGTTTCCATGTTATCTATCTTGGCTGGGCCAAATTGTATTGCATAAAACTGGAAACTGGTTTCTTTGATTTGGACTTAATATGCAGTTGGCTTAATCACTGTACTGTGTAAATGATGGACTATAGCTTATCCTGTTGTATGAATCAACTGCTTTTACATAATAAACACTTGATGGCTTAAACCAACAATGTCATGATTAAATGCAATTACATTAAGTTTTTGATGAGGATTCATGGCAAACTACATGTCCCTGAAGCAGCGGCGATGGCATTGCAGCAGATTCTGACCGGCACTATGTGTTTGGATAAAGGAGAGATTGTGTGATTATTCCCTTGCACTCTGGACCGATGCTCCTCATAAATAAACTGCAGGAACTAAAGGTTTTGTAATGTAATATAGTCTATATGGAAGGAAAAAGTGGATTGCTGGCAAAACTTGAAAAGGGAGGAATTACAGTAGATTTGCTTTAGAAATGTTTGAGCAACTGGGCAATAAATTAGCTGAATCACTTGATACTAATTTGACAGCTTTTGAAAAAAAATGGATGAAAGGCATAAACATGAAGGAGGAGGTGAAAAAAGAAAAGAGGGAAAGCTCTGTAAAAGTGCTTAGAGATATAAAACAAAGACAATGTGGAAATTCTGGAGATTAAGACAGAAATTATAAACAAAGAGTTGGAAATAGAACTCGATCATCTGGCTCTATTGGAATTGAGGGAAGCTGCAATCATTTTCTTAGATGCAAAGAAGTCTTTTGACTATTTAAATTCAGCTTTCTTATTCAAGGTTTTGGAGGAGGATGTGACTTTTGAAGAGAACTTTACAAAATGGTTAAGATTGATTCACAAAAAGCACAAATAACTGTTTATAAAAATAGAGATAACAAATCTCTGAGACATAAAAAGGAACAAGGTTTGGGATAGATGGATAAACAATACAGGTAGTCCTTGAATTATGACCACAGTTGAGCCAAAATTTTCTGTTGCTAAGCGAGAGATTTGTTAAGTGAGTTTTGATCCTTTTTATGACTTTTCTTGCCATAGTTGTTAAGTGAATCACTGCAGTTGTTAAGTTAGTAACGTATTTGTTAAGGGAATCTGGCTTCCTTATGCTTTTGCTTGTCAGAAGGTTGCAAAAGATGATCACATGACCTCAGGACACTGCAACTTTCATAAATACGTTACAATTTGCCAAACATCTCAAATTTGATCACATGATCATGGGGATGTAGCAGCAGTCATAAATGTGAAAAACAGTCATAAGTCGCTTTTTTCAGTGCTGTTGTAACTGCAAATGGACGCTAAGCGAACTGTTGTAAATCAAAGATTATCTGTAGCAAAAAAACCTTCGTTTTTGTACATGATAACTACAAGATTATGTATGCATAAAGATGGAAAGATTTACAATGAAGAAACGGATGGTGAAGATGATGGAACTTGCTGAGATGGCTAAACTCTTTGATCAGAGAAAAGACAATACATTTATTGCTGACTAGAAACCAGTTATAGATTTTTTTTTGTGTGAAATAGAAAAAAAGTAAACTTATGATTTATAGTTTTGATGATTACACAGGATAGATAGTAGAAATAAGGTGTAGTAAATATAAAGCACGGGTGTAAAACTCGCCACACGTTGCCATCATGTGACATTTCGCTACGTTTTTCCCATTCACGGAGCTGAGGTGGGCATGGTCTTGTATGTGACGCATCTGGCCAGCGGGCCATCAGTTTGATACCCCTGATATAGAGTCAGAGATAAAAGTATAAAGAAGATCAGAACCCATCCCACAGGGTCCAGTAGGAGAAGTATGTTGTGGTCTTCTCAGACAAGGAATTTCTTCAGTGGGATTTAGAGGAAAGACACTTTTTCTTTTTATACTTCTTATAACTACTGTAACTGCTTCTGGGTTGTTGTTTTTCTTCTCTCTATTGCACCCTATATTTAATTCCTAATCTTGTCTCCCTTTTTTTGTCTTTAATTTGTTTTTGTTTTCCCCCTAAACCTATTTGGACCCAAGTGATTCAAATGATATTCTAAAAAAAGAAAATCCCAGCAAAAAGCTTTTGTTTATTTTCAAGGAGCTACTTAAATGTTTAATGACATTAGCTCCTTGCAAATAGCATTAATTTCCTGCATATGCAAATGTCCTTAATGTGAAACCCCCATAACAGGTAGAATGTAGAAAGTTAATGAAGCCATGTAATTAGAATCACTATAGTGACTGCATTCCCCGGAGAATAATAATGTGATAATATACATAGGTTTTCACATTCTTTGGAAATAACAGCTTATAATTTGAAAATAGATAGTAAAATATTTTCATTATCTTCTGCCGTCTCCTAAGGCAAATGGCAGGTACAAATAAATGGTACTCTGATTAATTTCCAGGGGGGATGGTGGGCAAGAGGAATTGCTATCATACACTGCAGCAGAAGGAAACTCTGACATCTTTCCGTATTCTTTGTAGGAATATTCAGATTGTGGAACACTGTTCTATCATCCTTTCTTGACTGTCTCAACCATTAAAACAAGAAGGCAAGCTAAATATTGGCTGGCTTCTATTTCTTTAATGAATAAAAAAAACATCAGACTTTAAACATGTTTAATCAGGTATTGTAGGAAGACAGGAAATGAGCAATACATTGTTGTAGAAATCAACTTATTGGCTTGGTAGTATTTATTGGCTTGGTAGCCATTGGCTTGGTACTGTTCTTAACCAAATGATATTGAATGAATTCAGATGGTACCCAGGACCTTTTTGAATGATGTATGTAAAAATAACAGTGTGCAAGGAGAATAGGATTGTGTTCACTGGGCTCATCCTTTACTCTCTAGTCCACTGTTTATCAAATGCTTTGCTGGCTGGGGAATTCTGGGGGTTGAAATCCACACAACTTCAAGCTGCAAGGTTTAGAATCACTGCTCTAGGCCCCCACCTGACAATAGTGGCAGACCCTTTCATGAAATTTAATGTTGAATTTCAATCTGAAGGACCAGGAATTGTCACTAATGCATCATATGTCTTGCATGTCTTAGTCTGACCACTCCTTATTCCTTACGTCAACAATGGTCTTCCAGTCGTGTACGCAAACAGTACAGACATTGAGGCCAGTTTATTCTTATATGCTGTTTTTGTTTTCTAAAATTTTCCTGATACAAATTCATTTTTTTCCTGAGTTATATTTATAATTGTATGTGTACCATATCAATTGTTAACAAATCATTCTTGGTATAGTATTTTGTATGAAATATTTTTTTTATCTATGCGAATCTCTGTATTTTTTTTAATTAAAGCCATTTTAATCTAAAGCATTACAGCAAATATTAGGATGCAATTCCCATTTCCCACAATATGATCACATGAGGAACTGTAACCAATATCCACTGTTCTATTTATCTGCATTGTAAATCTGCATTTACAATGATGCTATAATTAGATTATATATGTTTTAATAATTTATTTATTTTTATTAAAAATAAACTCTTTGTCATCAATGAAAGTCTACATATGACTCATACTAAGACTTTGGATAAAGCACACAAAATTCTGAGGAAATATATTTAAAAATATGCTAAACATTATTTTCACAGCAATTTTAAGCTAAGAATCCACCACAAAACAAAGGTCAAATTCATGCATTTCACCTTATGATTTTTAGAATGCTTATTAAACCTGTCTGGGTTCAATGCAGTTAGATGCTTCATTTCAAGGAGTGGAACAAAATCCATTTCAGTATTCAAAGTGAAATATTAGAGGCCACACTTTGCCTTCAGAAGGACAAGTTCGTTTGTTTAAAATGTATATGGCCTCCCTATTCACATATGGAGATTCAGGGCACAGCAATAAAAAAAACCACAACTTAACACACACATACACACTTTATAGATAAATGTGATGTTAATACATGTAAAAAAGGAGTAGGGCTTCAACTGAACAACCACCATATTGACCTAACACCTTCCCCCATCCCAATTTGCACAACCTTCTCTCTTTTCCTGTAGGACAGTGAAGGGCCAGAGAATATGATGGAGTTACTTTGCTCTGGTAAATAAAAAGATTGAGCTGCTTCAAATTCCCATCAAATCATTCCACCAAAGCTCTTCACAGCCCTAATTTTTACCCCTCAAATAAAACTGTATCTTGGCTAAGCCAAGACCTAAAGGAGTTTTCATTCTCCCTGGAATTGTATCAGAAGTAAGGTGAAATAGCTCTCTTGGACTAAATTCTTGTGAACTCTGTTGGAATAACAATGATACAGATGCAAACTAGAGATTATTATTTTTCCTTTGAGTTTAAAAATTCAATAGCAGGGTTCACTCAGGGTGCAGGTTTACTAGTAACTGGTGGATCAGATGAAATGTTCTTCTCAGACTTGGTTTTCCTGTATAGCAATTCATTCAGTGCAACCATATTTTCTTTCTCAAACAATATTGTGTGAAACCGCTAAGCTATTCAGCCAGAGGATTCTAATGTGGATGATTATTTTAAGGCATTTTATTGCTTTGTGGCTACAGTTTGGGTCAGCATGTTTCTTTGTGAATTCAGTAAGCTTCCACTAACATTCAGTTTTATTCAGTTATTTCTGTTAACAGTTAACAGAGGAAATAAAAGAAATTTGAAGAATAACTTCTGTTTCTCTGTACAAGTATACTCATACATGTTTAAATAGTACTTGAGGTCTCATATAAGAGTGACATAAGAACTCAACTGTTCTATGTTCTGCAAATTAATTATGTAACAACAATGGATCAAGAAATTGTTGAATTACATATCAACCAGAAGAACCAGAAAGGTTCAGTATCCTCTATTATCTCTTAAATCTGCTTCTTGTAATCCATTTTCTCTGTTATTGCTGGAATCAAATTGCTCCAAACAACAGGAAGTAGGCAAGAAATTAAGAAAAGGTTTTGCCTTCTCTTCATGTTTCCCAGTAGGAAATTATCATTGGATAGGAGAAAATGCTAGACAAGGAATGAGTGGAGCCTATGTGCTATTTTATCTAAGAAATCAAAGACTACTAGGACAATGCCAGTCCCTTTCTTCTCTTTCAACCCTGAAATTTGAGCCTTGAATAATAAAATAAGCACATGGTCCCCAAATCCATGAAAGCACTATGATACTAAAGATCATAAAATATAATATTAAAAGAGCCTTAGATTCTTAGACTCATTCTTTCAGAGCAATAATCTTGAAATGACTGCTCCCAAGGAGACACAGGTTACCCTGGGAGCTAATGAGAATCTACTATCTACCCCTGTTCAGGAAAAATCAAAATACTGAAAGCAACATTTTCAAGAGTCTAACTGCTTATCCAAGGGCTTTGAACTCTAACCGTGGTTTGCTTATCCAGAGTTTAAGCCTCTTCCTTTGCTTTGATTACATTTCTCAACTGACCCTCTGAACTGCAGTTTACTGTAGACTTCTTCAACTATGGATGTGCAGATTGGAAAAAACCCCACAAGGCTACCACTTGTAGTGATGGAAATTTTTACATTTTACACATCTCCACTGCCAGCTGTCCTCTTTTGGTGTTGTTGTAAATGTTGTAAAACATGGATTTTGCAGATGAGAAATGAATTGTATGTGAAGTTTGTAGGTGAGAACTGAATTGTATTGTGAAGTTTTCAGTTTTTACCTGGTTTTTATTCAAGGATTCCCTGAGACCCAAAAATTATTTCAACGGTTTCTCTGGGATTAAAAAAAAGTTCATAAAGCCTTGTTTAGTATATTATGAACAATGAATCAGATTCTGACTGTTTGCTATCAGCAAACCATTGGATCAGTTCAGTTCATTATGCTTCCATCTTTTAGTATATAAACACTGAATCTTACATCCTTTTTATCCTGTTTACTTGAATTCAATATTTACCACATAGCAGCTTTCTGTATTTATAAACGTACCTGACTACTGGGGCAGTAATTTTAGATAAAGCAGACTTCGCACATTTATCTCTTTTACTTGCTTAAAATATTATCTCTAGATCACATGCCTTTCTTGATTAGGTTGAATCTTGTCACTTTGTTTCTCAGTTCAAGTTTTTTTTCTCTCTTTTGATTCTGACCAGTGTACAAGATGTATTAATCCTATTCTCTCTCTCTTCATAATAGAAGAGAGAGAACTACAAGGTTTCACTGCAGAAGGAGTTGACTGTCTCAGAAATTCATATTGTTACATTATTTCATTAAAAAATATTTTTCTTCCATGCAAGAACTAGATTCAAAAACATTTTATTTTTAAAACTAATGTTCTACTTTTCGTACATTCCTGTTGCTGTATAAGTTAACTGCTATTCAATAGTTTATATCTGATAGAGATGTTTCAAAATGGTGATCAAGTCAAATTGTGCATATCTATCTTCATACGTTTTACTAAATACATATCTGCCCCTGTTAGAACATAATTCCAAAACTATACTGTACATATGAAGAAAAACATAAATGAGGAACCCATTGCTGGATATCTGGCTTAGATGTATAGATTACTCAAATAACATCCAAAAATAAAGACCCCAAGGTTTAAAAGACTATGCATTTCAGCTAAATTTTAAAGATAAAGTTAATTGACAAATATAAAGACATTACTGAATATCCTTCCTTTCTAGGTTAGACTGCAGTACAGGTAAAGCCATTATATTAGAACTCTACATCCGTTAAGAACCAGGAATACAAAAAGAGATAGTCGCTATAAACAGATTATGCTAGTAAAATGACTGTGCCTTCTGAAAAGAGAAGGGGAAAATCATGCACAATAAAAGGCAAAATGGTTTTCTGTCCAAATGCCAAACCATCTGTGAGGTTTTTCTTCCAACTCTATTGATACTTATTGTGGCACTTGTAGCAGTAATTATACTGAGCTGATAAATCCAGCATTAAGAACATTATAAAATAAAGAGATGTATAACAAAAACCTGACTGCAAAAGAGCTATCAGAATGATAGATGGTGGGGGGATCTCAAGGAGGAAAGCAGGAAATATGGTTGGCATCTTTCGTGGGTAAGATAGCTTTGAAAGGACAAGGATGTGCATCATAATCTCAAGCAAAACTGAAAGGATAATCACTTGCTACTGTTACAAAATTGGTGTTCTTGTTTTCTGCATCCAAAGAGATTCAAAAATAAAAGAATCTGTCCTTTTAGGCAACATATTGTGACATGGAAAATTTTCATTGAAAAGTACATATAAATGAGCCACTATCATACAACTAAGAAAGACAGTCTTCCTGCCATGAACCATAGCATTCTTTTGAGAAAGTGAAAGACTAATCCAATAGCTAAAGTTAACAAAATGCAAAGGGGGAACTGATCTTAGACACACATATATATATATGTAGGATTTTTTTGCTGATAAATGAAAATAAAGGGAGACTATTATAGATCTATTTCGAGCTTATTTTGCTCTCGTCAGATAGCCATACCCCTTACTGGGATTTGAACCCGGGCCGGCTGCCTTGCAGGGCAGCAACTTAACCTTTAGGCCATAGCCTCTGTTCCCAATCAGCTCTTTCACCAGGAAAGGGTTATATATGTTTTTCTGTCGTGTTATCCTGGTGTACCCAAATATGGGAGAGGAAACATCACAGCTTCCATTTTTTTGCCTTTCAGGCAAATATTAGCAAATGAGAGGAATAAAATGCCCAGCTAGAGTGCACAAAAGAAAAATGAATAGGAAATGCTTGGGTGTGTTGAAGAATGAATTTAAAGCTTTAATTGAAGAATCCAAGAGAATAATCTTATGTATCTAAGTTTGTCATAATGCTTGTACTTTGTTCATAATGTACTTTGTTAAGAAAGTATAGTACAGAAAATGTAGCTTGTTGTATAGAAAGGAACTTCAAAATCTGCTTTCATGTCTTGATTAAGTTGGCCTACATCCAGTTTATGTTATCTCTGGTTTTGTTCTTCATCAGAGCTTCTTTCCAATACTGGTACAGAAAATATAGTTTGAGGAAAGAAGGAGAGGAGAGGAAAGAAGAGGAGAGGAGAGGAGAGGAGAGGAGAGGAGAGGAGAGGAGAGGAAAGGAAAGGAAAGGAAAGGAAAGGAAAGACCTGATTTTGCTTCTTGATTAAGCTGGCCCACATTTGACCTTTTTTTTTTTCTGGTTATGTTCTCCATCAGAACTTCTTTCCAACATTTTAAGAAGGGTATTTAACAGTTCTTGAGGAAGTATTCCACTTCTCACCTTTGGATAGCTTGAGCCCACTTAGAGTTTTTGCTAATATTCCAGGACAATTTGATCACTGAAGCAATAGGCAGTGATAGGACAGCACTGACCAATAGCCATCTGTAAAACAGATATTCTTCACACAAATCCACATGTAGTCAATAGTTGTTTATGAAATTGTATAATGTATTGTGCCCAGTATGATCCATAATCAAGGTTGTACTTAGCAGTTTCTCTTCATAGACCTGGGTGGATAAATATTTTGACTCTGTTCCATTTTTTAAGAAACAGAATAAAGCACTGACAGAATTATATTCTAACAGTGCACATATCAGTATCACAATTATAAAAGACATAATAACACTCTTTTACTGTTTGGCAAACTGAAATAGATGTCCACATTTTTGCTTGGGGAACTTTGATCATTGATGGCTTATAAACCCACCAGTGTAGCCGATTGTAGCCATGCAGCAGTACTTTAAAAGCTGCTACTGAAAATATCTGTTGTCATTTTTTTCCTATATGTTCCCTACTGCCACATATACCTATTTACTCTTTGTTGTGCACTATTAGCAGTTTCAGTCTCTGCTTCATCTGTTCTTTTCTTTTTACTGTTGTCTTTTCTCCTAAAAGCTCACAGGGAAGGAATTGTGCTGGCTATATGTTTTATCCATTCTTTTGCACATTCATGGTATTAAATAAAAAGCTAATTTTCTCTTCACATACCTTCAGCTAAAGCTCAATAATAGCATCATCCATACTCGTTCAAGGGCTTATTCATCTGCTTATATGAAGACAGAAGAGTCTTATCAACGATGTCCTTTTGTTATCCACTTAAGATCAGCCTCCACATAAACGAATAAATGGACTCTGACCTGGCATCAAAAATGGCAAGATTTAGAAACAATAGCATTATTATGTCTTCCAAAACATTATGTTTGCAGTCAGAAATTCATTACTCTTCAACAACAGACTTCAATAACACTGCAGCCTGTGTAGCCATTATGACAAATGTTCTTCCCTGCCAATCCAGAATGTGATAAATTAAAACAGGACACACTCCGGATACGATCTTTTTGTCAGAGCAGTGGCAATGTGATCTGGAAGGGGATTTATCATTATCCTCTCTGTCATGGTCAGATCACATCCTGGTGTCCTTGAGATTTTACAACATTGCCCCCCTCTAAAGGAAGGCCTATTCAAATGGTCCACCCTTGGGGGTTGGACTGGGGTTTATGTTGCATAGTCCTGCAGAAGTTCTGGCCACAGCCTGGAATCAGAAAGAGCAGAGCCCTGAACAGGATCACGCCCATGGCCCCTCTCTTGGCCTATCATCCTGACATTCCCCCCACTCCCCCACAGAGGAGTTGAAGATATTGAAAAGAACCAAGGGACAGCTAGAGTGCCACTGGAGGATGCCAGAATGAGTTAAATTAATTACAGGTTAGAACCACTATTAAGGCCTATCTCATGGTGGCAAGAGCAGTGAAATGTCACTATTTCTCTGTACTAATTGCATCTGCAGAGTGCCACCCAGCATCACTGTTTAAAGCTCACCTGATCCCTCCATGGGTAGGAAGGCTCAAATGAACATTTGCAGGATTGGTTGGAGGAATTTGTCACACTTGATGTATAAAATTGTTTGAATTCATACTCAGTTGGATTCCAAGCATGGAGGGAGGTCCTTTGGAGATGCCCATGGAGCATATTTACTCAATAAACTGCAATTAGTTTGACCTTGTTGGTCCTGAGGAATGGACAGGATCCTCAAGGCTATTAATGTGATTACTTGTTTATTAGATCTTAGCCCCTCCTGGTTGCTAAAAGCCTCCAGCAGAGTGACTTGCAGCTGGGTTCTGTATTGATGCAGGATAAGGTATTTCCAGGACCATTTAAGGAAGCCTTGTTCCCCTCCTTAAGAATCCAACTTGTCTAGCAATTTCCATCCAGTTTCCCACTTCCCCTTTTGAGGGAAGGTGGTGGAAAAAGTGGTTGTGTTGCAACTTGAGAGGGTCGTAGATGAATTTCAGGCCTACTTATGGGACAGAGACAGCAGTGATTTACTTGGAGATGATCTCTGGCTGATGTGGGATGGAAGTAGTACATCCATCCTTGCTCTTCTTGACCTCTCAGCAGTTTTTGATACCATATGATCATACTATCCTTTTGAACCAGCTGTGGGAACTGTGCAGCACAGTTGTGAGCTGTGCAGCACAGTCTTGCCCTGCTTCAGTTACTTTCTTCAAGGCTAGATCCAACTGTGTTGATAGACAGCAAGAAGGCCATACCTCAGCCACTGCTTTGTGGCATGTTGCAGGGCTCACGGCTCTCTATATTTATTTATTTTTAATATCTCCATGAAATTGCTGTCTGCACCCTACTGCATTTTATTTATTAATTATTATTATTATTATTAATTTATTAGTGAGATTTATATACCGCCTCATAGTGCAAGCACTCTCTAAGCAGTTTACACCATTAAGCAATGTATATTTATATTGCCCCCAACAATCTGGGTCCTCATTTTACCTACCTCGGAAGGATGGAAGGTTGAGTCAACCTTGAGCCAGTGAGATTTGAACAGCTGAACTGCTGATCAAAGTCAGCTAAAGTAGCCTGCAGTACTGCACTCTAACTGCTGCGCCACCTCGGCTCATAAGTTTTGGCAATGTATTAGTTTTAAATGGAAAATAGATAAGTTGCAGGAATTCTTAGAACCACATTCCTTTCTTCTCGATCAATCTTGAAATTCTTCAAATGCCTGGAAAAGAATAACTTTCAGTTTTAAGAACTTAAGAACTCACCAGGACCACTCCAAAAATAGTCACCAATCATGATTTTTAATTTGACACAAGGGTGAAAATATTGGGGAATAATCTTATTATTTTGCTTATGTAACTTAAAATTGATTTGCTTATTTAAAGATATTGAGAAGATCAAAATCAAATGTACAATTCTGTCTAGATCCAATCCTTTTTTTGTCCTGGTCTCATCTTCATTTTTGAGCATGGCTTTCATGTGCCTCTAAAGGTCAAGCAAAGGCCTTGTATATCTGTCACTCAGATGATAAAGTGACTCTAACCCCTGGAAGTTTATGCTACCATAAATCTGTGAGATTTTTAAGAGGTCATAAGTCTTTCTTTTGGTGAATTTTCTATAAGGGACACACATGCCTTATTTTCTGGAGCTTAGCAGCAAATGAATCTAATCATTAGAAATGATTAATAATGATTAAAATCAGTTGTCCAATGGAAAGTTTATTTCCTAGTTCACAAAATATAGAACTATGTCTCTGGATAGCTCTAAGAAATCTAGTATCCTTTTATTACTTTTGCAGCTTTGTATATTCCGATGAATATATATGTTGTATGTGGAGGGGCAAGGTTCTCTTGTAAAAATGAAAAGCTCTTAAATTACTATCATTTATGGAGGGAATGCATTAATGAAAATGAAAAGAAAACATAAATTTGCAATATTGCTATCTACCTGGAACTTTTCTATATTCCAGCTTTTCTTTGGGAGATACAATCTAGTAGCTCTGACATAACTTTCCTCAGCTTCAATAGCTACTTACAGTAAACAGAGCCAGTGAGTTGAAATTAGGAACAAAGGATAACAAATATACTGGGCTGATAATCGCCTGGGAGACAGCCTTTATATAGTTCTAACACAAAAACTTCAGAAATGTTTAGGGCAGCCAATATGCATTTTCCCAGCATGATTTAATAAAATTGTGGGATGTGACTATACAAACTAGTGTAAGAGTCATTACTTTCATTAAGAATATTACAGAGAATAAATTAACCTAAAACAATAAAACCTGAGCTGCAGATATATGTAAGTCATTTACATTGTCTTGTAAACTCATTTTGGTGGAGGAAGAGAATGAATGTGTTATGGAAAAGGTTTCATTAGCACTTGCATTTCAATTGACTTAGAGGCATACCATAAGAATGAAAAGGCAATAAATATCAACCATAAATGAGAAACCGGTACAAGCTTTCCCTTTTCTGTTCCCCCCTCCTGATGTTCTGTGCCATTACACTTTAATAGTTGCCTTGCATTTTCAATATAAAATGCTTTAAAATAGGCTACAATTGTGCCATCAATGAAATCAGAAGACATCTTTTATGTGGCTTTGTTATGTAGGTTGACTGCCAATTCCACATTATGACAAAGATGGAAGGAGAGACAGCAGAGCTGTAGTGTAATGCTGTAAAATGACAACATGCCCTACTATTTCATACACGCTCAGCTTCAATATTTGTCAACTGCCTCCATTCTGCTTTCATTAAATAGCATATGGAATTAAACTGCATTTATAAACATTATGATTTATTTATAGCTATTGACATTTTAAGGTGTTTTCATTAGCATCTTTTTACCATCCCAGTGTACACACTAGGATGAGCTGCTTACTTGTGTCTCCAGGGAACTATAAGACAAACAGAATTTCCACCAGCATCTAACTGCGCAGCCAAACTATTTATATGCATGCTCTTCTGGGAATAAGACTCAGTCTAAATTGGTATCACCATCTGAATTACTTTCATTGCTTTATATTTGATCAGGTCTTGTTGCAGTCTTTTACCACCCCTTCTGGTATCATAGGCATGCTTTAAATTAAATGTGGGCAGACTTATGAATTATGCTAAAGACATAACCCTAACTCTGCATCCTTCTGAGGCCATGGCGAGTTCAAAATATGCAACTCAGCTATCCCGATTTTCTGGTACCACACAAATATCATTACATGCTTCTGGTGGTTCATGTATCGAAGTCACTCTAAAAATGCACCTTCCATCTATTGTGAGTTGGCAAATTTCTGTGGGGATGGGATTAATCTAAGTATTGCAATATCTGCATGGATATTGAAAAAATAGCTATATGTTTTCAGGACAGACAACACACTGCAGTGCTAGAAGCATTCACTTAGAATGTGAAGGTTCAGCCTTACCTATATTTATGCTATAACCAACATTGCTTTTTTTCTGTTAAGCTGATGGAGTAAACTATCCAACTCTTTCTATTTATATGTATATCAGCTGCACAAATGCAGAATTGGGCTTAGGCAAGCCTTATTTCTCCTAGGACTAAGGTGTTATTCTTCTTCCATTAAGGAATGTCTGCAAATAACAATACATCAAAACAAGAATGAAGATTTATGACTTAAAATGTCAGTGATCCTAATAGTCACTTCAGAACTACATCCAAAAATAGAAGTGTGTGTGTGTGTGTGCGCGTGCGCGTGCACACCCGCGCGTGCGCGCGCGCGCGCACACACACACACACACACAAATGCAGCTTCACTATCATGGAATATGTAAAGGCTGAAGTGAAGAATCTGTGGACTTATATGCTAGATAGCTCATTTTCTTTTGTCACTGGAGTGACAGTGCTTATAAAACTCTGTTTTTCACAAAAGGTTTCTATAATGGCACTGTTAAGCCTCCAATAGCTCAGCAAGTACTTGCATTTCAGAAGCTGAATAAGAGGCATGACTTATTTCAATATGCTGAATAAAAGGGATAGATAGTCAAGGAGGACAACTTCTTAACTTCAGCAGCAGCAGTTTATAGAGCTCAGAAGGACAGACAAAGAAAACTCCACCCTGGTTGCTCCTTTCTTCCACATAATTCCTCTCTAAGTAAAAATAAAATAAAAATAAACCACTGCCAAATCCATGATTTATTCTTTTGAAGCAGCAGAATTTACTTAACCCAGATTTCAATCATCAAGCCTATTGTTTTATTGATATACAGTTCCTCCATGAACATTTTTTTCCAAGTTCTTATAGAAATGTTAGGAATAACTACTGGACACCAGTTCCCAAATGTTAAAAATCAAGAACTCCCATTCAAGGTATTTGCATGAACAGATGGAGAGATCAAGTTGCAATTTATCCTACTATTTCTTGTGGATAATCAGTTTGGCAGCAGCACTTAATTAACTTTGGCTGATCTTAAAAAAAAACTAAGTACCGGTAGTATCAGACCAGGAAGGATAGATTGGGAACAACCAGGAAATCTCCGACATGCAGACTAGACTGGGAAGTTGCATATTATTGCCAGAAAACCACATGTAGGTGTCACTGAAGTCAACAGCAGTAAATCTTGACTCATGCCAGTTTTCATCTACAGCCTAAATTAGCTTCCCTCCAGTCACTAATTCCTGATCCAGGAACTAGTTTACTTAGCAGAAGGATCATAAATGTAATAAAGATAATTTCTTTATTGCAAACAAGAATGAAGCCATATATGCATAGAAAATCTGTACTATTATTTGTTATAATAGTCAAAGCCTCTATATAGGTCTTTGCTCCAGTTGTATACAGTAAATGTTCACTCCCATCTTTCTGAGTCAATTGCCATTATTTGGGAGATTTCCAGAGCCAGTTTCATTCCTTATAGCTCACAAGGGCTCTTTTAGATTGCCAGAAGCCCCAGTGTTGCTTAAAGTACCATTTTTTAAATAAGCTAACAGTGGTATAGACACTTTTATAAATAGGACTCTAATTTTAATCATCTACCCTGCCTTTTTAAAGTATCATATCAGTTTGTTACCTGTGAATGTGTTTAATTTCCCAGCTGCCATCCCTCAAAAGACAGTATGTTTTCTCCGCAGACATATCCTGAGAACCAATCATGTTTATAACTTTCTGAGAGAGCAAAGCATGCTCAAAAACAGGACTATGCAAAGCGTTTCACTTTGATGAAGATTTAGGTGAAGCCCTAAATGACTTGACCTGCTTCACACACACACACACACACACACACACACACACACACACACACACACACACACACACACACACACACACACACTTCTAAATGGAAAGCTGCTGTGTTCCTTTTCTTCTCATTGCTCCTACCTCCTCATCTAGCCCCACTCCCAAGTCACTTAAACTACTGTCTCAAGACAGTAATTCACTATTTTCTTTACCAACATAAGAATAAATTAAAGATCCATTTCTTTTTTCAAACAAATATTGTACTGATATCTGTTCTTTTATGAGATATCTCAACATATCTCAACATATCTCAACATATCTCAACATATCTCATAAAATGTGTTGGGAAGAATATATTCTTTCAGTAAGAGACATGCATCACTTTAAATGATGTTCAAGTTCAGTGTACAAGAAGTGGGAAACTTCATAAGTGCTATTTAACAGCTAAAAGACAGAGAAAACAGGTATATGCTGCTCACTGGGACTTTATCGTTAACAGGTCCTTCTAAAAGAAAGAAAAGAAAGCCTCTAAAATGGGCAAAGGTCAAGATGTTCAGTTGAACATTCAGTGCAGCCATTTGTTTTATTATTGAAATATAACTCAAACAGCAATGTAGCAGAGGGTGGTGAATAGACTTGTTTATGAGTACCCAAGACTGAAAGGCTTGCCTATAAAGAAAACACAGATGCTTAACTGAAGGCCTATAGTAAGTTCAAACAGAGTAGTAAGATTTAATAGCACTATAAAAAGATTAAATAAAATCAGAAAGGTTTTAATACATCTTGAGAATGAGAAATGCCACAATTGAAAGCAAACACACATACAATCTCTAAAGGTCTTGCTTATTGATATCACCACCAAGAAGGTATGTCTCTGGGCTTCTGTTACTTAACCTCACTGAGAGAAACAACTGGGGGGATGGCCATAGCACCCCTTTTTCAGGTGAATGAATAGGGTAATCTTAGCAAGAGAAATGATTGTCCAAATAAAGAGATGCCAAGTCAGGTATGGCTTTAAAAGTTGAACCGGCAATCATAATTGAGCCCACAAGTCTCTTAATAACAAGTGCTCAAAAATATCATGAAGCAACCTACTTCCTTATATCAATGATTAGGTCATTGCATAATGAACCAGTAATTACATCCTCAAACCCGCACAGCTTCAACCTTAAAGCATCTACCGTGGACCTCACCCTATTCCTAAGAGGTCCGTAATGGGGGCGTGCATAAGCGCCCCAGCATGTCTACCGTCCCTGGCCTACTGTCCCCATTTATTTGTACTCATTTCCTGTGCTCATGTCCATGTTTATACTTATACCTGTTATCTTATATATGTTTGACAAACTAAATATAATAAAATAAAATAAAATAACAGTGGTCTTCAAAATCAGATTTATATAAAGCATTGCAGCAGTATATCTGGAAGTAACTGTATTTTTTGAATAGCATCTTTATTTAAAATTACAATTAAAAGGATAAAAACTAATATACTGTAAATTTAAAAAAGAAAAATAATAGAAATATAGTAAAAAAGAAAATAAATATACAAAGAAATGACTTTCCTCTTTATCACAAGTAAAAACAATTTTAGCAACTTATCACATTCTCTTAAAATACAACAAATGATCTTTTCATCCCATATCTTTTATCAATAAAATCCTTAAAATCTGATCATTTCAGTCTGCTGTGATCTCAACTCCATTTTAGTTCAACTGTCTTCAATTCCTTATTTTTCACCCAGACGTCTTAGAAATAACTACATATGTGTTTACTTTCAGCTGTACACCAGGAAGGAAAACACCTAGAATGTTGTTTTGCTTACTCTCAAGTCACAAATCAGTATTGCAAAGCACTCCAAAAGGATTTGCAACATCTACCGTATTACCTTCTCTGGCCGTGACTTTCACCTATTCCTCAAGCAGTAGCTCCAAGTCCAGGACGATTTTAAGGTATGGATCTGCTCCAGGGGTGGGTTCCACTTACCTTTCCTAGGGGTTCGCATTGCAACAGAAGTCCGTCACATCATGCAAAACACCGGAAATGATCCTCTGCGCATGCGCAGAAGCCTTTGCACATGCACAGAGGGTTTTTTTGCAAGCCACAGCGACCAGAGGACTAGTTTGGGAGTGTGGACCACCGGTCATCGCTGCCGGTTCGGCGAGCAGCAGTAAATTTCCGCTACAGGTTCTAAAGAACCAGTCCAAACCGGCAGCAACCCACCACTAATGTGCTCTGTAAAGGCGACCATTATTCCATCTAGGGACAAGCTGATGATTTGAATTGAACCAGATCAATCATCTACAAATCAGCAACTCTATCTAGCAGTAATCTTTTTTTTAATTACACTTTTTCTCTTTACATATCTCTATTACAAATTTAACAGATCTGTGAAATTATTCATACAACTAAAATCAATATTTGATACATTACATACATTCTATTTCCAAATGTTCTACTGCTTTATGTACATTTTGATTTCTTATTTCTATTATCTATCCATTCATACCATTTCTCCCATACCGCATAATATTCTGAGTCATCCTTTTCCTTTAACTCTAATGTGAGTTTATCCATTTCTGCGCAATCAAATATTTTTTGAATTACTAATCCCTCTGGCGGTATACTATCTTTCTTCCAATACTGTGCAAAGGCAATCCTTGCTGCTGTTATTATATGTAACATCAAATACTTTATCTTTCTGTTATATTTCACCCTAATTATCCCCAGGAGAAACAATTCCGGTTTAAGTTCTATCTGACACTTAGTTGACTCTTGCAGCCATTTCTGTATATTTATCCAATATCTTTTTGCTTCGGGGCATGACCACCATGAGTGAAAGAAGGTACCTTGTCTCTGTTTACATTTCCAACATTTTGGATTTAAATTTGGGTACATCTTGGCCAACCTCACTGGTGCCAAATGCCAACGATAAAACATCTTATATTGATTTTCCTTATAGGCCACGGATTTAGTTATTGTATAATTTTTATTCCAAATTTTTCACAATCTTCTAATTTTATATTATATCCAAAGTTTTTGGCCCAGGCAATCATAGGTTATTTCACAATCTCCTCTGCCCTATCAAAATTTAGTAAATACTTATATATTTTGGTTATTAGTTTTCCCTCTGGGCCTACCAACAATTTATCTAATTGTTGTGGTTCAATATCAAATCCATATTCCTCTGCATCTTTTTTGTATCTAGATTGTAATTGTAGATAAGGCCACCAATCAATACATATTCCCTGTTCCTTTAACTCCTGATTGTTTTTAAGTTTCCCTTGAGTATCTAAAATTTCATTATATCTACATATTTTGCCTACATCTAGTGTGTTGGGATGGATCATTGCCTCCATGGTGGATAGCCACCTGGGAATCTTCATATAATGTTTTTTCTTTATGTCTTCCCATGTTTGTATCAGCGCATCCCTTATTTTATGTCTATAGAAATACAAATGTGCCTTATTTCCCCTATCCCTATCTAGCAGCAATCTTATTTCAGTTGATTTTGATCCATGAAGTTGCTTACTTCCACTAGATACTGAGTCAGGATTTTCCAGTCCAGTCTGAGTTGGTAATACAAAATTAAGCATCAGAGCAAAGATTCCAGGCAATTCATAGTAAGAGTTTTGTAAATTGGGAGCCTCTGGATATTAGCATATAGTGCAAGTTTAAATAATTACATGTTATAATAATTCCAAAATACTAAAGATGTAGTACTTCTTCAAACCTTTTGAAAGAAGTATCATGTTTCCATGTCCTCTCAGAGGTTTGGCACTGCTGTTTTGAGAGCATGTGCTCATTATAGTTTTTTTGTTTGTTTTTTTGTTTGTTTGTTTGTTTGTTTGTTTGTTTGTTTGTCAAACATGTACAAGATAGCAGGTATAGGTATAAACATAAACATAAACAAAGTAAATACAGATAAATGAGAACAATAGGACAGTAGGACAGGGACAGTAGGCACGCTGGTGCGCTTATGCATGCCCCTTACAGACCTCTTAGGAATGGGGTAAGGTCGACAGTAGACAGTCTATAGTTAAAGTTTTTGGGGTTTGGGGAAGAAACTACAGAGTCGGATAGTGAATTCCAGGCATTGATCACTCTGTTGCTGAAGTTGTATTTTCTGCAGTTGAGTTTGCAGCGGTTTACATTAAGTTTGTATCTATTGTGTGCTTGTGTATTGTTGTGGTTGAAGCTGAAATAGTCATTGACAGGTAGGACCTTGTGGCAGATAATTTTATGAACTACATTTAGATCGGTTCGAAGGCGACATAGTTCTAAGTTGTCTAAGCCCAAGATTTCAAGTCTGATTGAATAAGGCATTCTGTTGCGAGCGGAGGAGTGGAGGACTCTTCTTGTGAAATATTTTTGGACTCTCTTGATCGTATTATTGTCCAATATGCAGTGCGGGTTCCAGACAGGTGAGCTGTATTCGAGAATTGATCTAGCGAATGTTTTGTATGCTCTGGTTAGCAGTGTAATATTGCCAGAGAAGAAGCTACGCAAGATTAGATTGACTACTCTTAGTGCCTTTTTGGCAATGTTGTTACAGTGGGCTTTGGCACTTAGATCATTAGATATGAGTACTCCAAGATCCTTGACAGAACGAGGGTCACCTACAAGGTCTTGTCTTCCAAGCTTGTTATTTTGTGTTCTGATTCTTTTTGCCAATGTGTAAGACAGAGCATTTGTTGGTTGAGATTTGAAGTTGCCACTTGTTTGACCATTCTGATACATAGTCAAGGTCTTTTTGAAGGGTAGCAACATTGTCTGTGGTTTAAATAGTTTAACATCGTCGGCAGAGAGAACACAGTTGCTTATATGTGATCACAAATGTCATTTATGTAAAGTATGAAGAGTGTAGGTCCTAGAACGCTGCCTTGAGAGACACCACTGTTGACAGGTGCAGGATTTGATAGAGAACTTTCTATTTTAACCACTTGTCTGTTTGACAGGAACGCAGTTATCCAATCATGTAGGAGTCCAGAGATGCCATAAGATTTTAGTTTCAGAAGTAGTTTGTCATGTACCACTGAATCAAAGGCTTTACAAAAGTCTATGTAAATTGTGTCTATTGCTTTACCCTGATTGAGTTGTGTAGTCCATATGTTTTTGCAGTGTAGGAGTTGCAGATAATTTTTTCCTGAAACCAAATTGTTTGTTAGAGAGTAGGTTGTTAGTTTCTAGGTGGAGGGTAATGGATTGGTTTATGATTGATTCCATGACTTTGCAGGTGACACAACATAATGAGATTGATCTGTAATTTTCGACGTTGCTGGGATCTCCTTTTTTGAATGAGCATTTACTGAAATTCTGTCTCAGAACAAATAGCTCCAAAAATAAAAACCGATCAATTTGGTATATGTAATTCTTCATGTTTTTGCCTGTGCATTAAGATATTTATTTGACAGGCATGGATCCATATAACATACATTTGTTGAGTTGGATATGCATCCCTTCTATTTCCTGGGTGCCAGGACTAAGACAGGAGAAGCACTTAAAGTAATTGCTATGAAAATATTGGCCTGAAACTAATGACAGAACTTTCAAAGTCACCTTCCCAGGAATGATTAGAACATAGTTAAAGTAACAGAGGATAAGAAAAAAAGACAAAATGCTAAGCAATTACTAAGCATATATAATACAGCAGAAATCAATGAACATTTGCCAGCATCAGGAATTAGATTTGTTCAGAGAAGAGGAGAAAGTAAAAAGTATTCAGATAACAGAGCTAATGGTTATTAAAGGAGCTCAGTCCTTAGAAAAGCACATAGATTCTTCTAGTATCAAAATACTTGTGCCACAGTCTCAGCACATTTGGAAACAAATAGATATAATTTAGAATACACTATCAGTTTATTAAACTCCTGAGAAAACTCTTAAGAGCAGAAAAGTTACTTTAATTAGAGCAGCGTGTTCTGCCTTTTGTAGCTCTTCTATGTTAACCATCAAAGGAATTGGAGAAAAGGGTTTCAAGCTTTTCAGCTGATGTAATGAAAACTTAGCTTTTACTTTGATGGTGACTAAGGTAAAGTGGACTCATTTTATTTATTTATTTATTTGCTAATCAAATTTATATATCTGCCCATTGCACCAAAGATGACCCTGGGCAACACACAACAAGAGTCAAACAGTGAAAACAAATATAAAAATAGTAAAAATAGCCTAAAAATACAAAAAAAATGGAGAACAAAAGATGGTCCTCTCAACCAAACAGCCAACTCCATCCAGTTCTTTGAGAACCGCAGGCCTAGTCACACAACCAAGTTTTGGGAACCTTTCAAAATATCAAAAGGGACAAGGACCAATCTAATTTCAGGGTGGACAATGCTCAATAAGGTGGGTCCCACAGCAGGCCTGCACTCATACAGGAAAATAAACAAACAAGCAAACAAACAAATGGAATAAATACCTTAGGCACATTCTATGGAATGAAGACAGAAAGCATAAGAATATAAACATAACGCAAACATTAATTAAAATGCAATTAAAATCATAACTTTAAAAATATAATTAAATATACAGTATAGCTATAGATATACTTCCGGTTGACGTTGCAGCCGGAACGGTTAGAAAATAGCAGAGCTCCGCCGGGCTCCATGAAATGCAAACAGCAACTGCTTGCCAGGAGACCCTATGGGGTCAAGCCGCCCTGGAGGGGTGGTGAAGAAAGGAGAGGTCTTCATCGATCATGAGGAAACTGCAATTTCTTTGTACATTAGAAGAAAGCTCTCCCAAATGGTAGCAGGGATGATGACCATTTTGGTCATGCACTTGCTGGGACAACTGGGACACTAAGATTTTGTGCTGGAGTGGTCCATGGACAGAGCAGGGTGAAACTGGGTGAGATAACTTCCAACTTTTACCTTAGAGATTTAACCCAAGTAAAAAATTCCAAAAAACAATCTCCAAATATTAAGAAAGTGGTGATTGGACTTACAGAGGAGGATTAAAGACTAAAAACTAAAGAGAAAGATTAAAGACTCACATGCAAAATAAATATCTAAAGGATGCTTTAAGATACAGAAAGTCTGAAAAAAGTTGAACAATATTGTGAAAAGTGATTATTGGGAAAAATTGCTTTTCTAAACTCTCTTTTTAACTCCGCTGATTGGTTGACAATCCGCTGTTTTGACTTTTACACTCTGTTAAATGCTGGAATTTGGAGCAAGGGAGCCATCTACTGGAGGAAGAAGATTACTGCAATGTGGGAAATTTAAGTGAAAGTGATGAAAGGAGAGAAAGTAAACAACACCTGGAAGGCTTTTTGACCTTGACTTTATCTTAATAGGCTTTATCTTTTGCTTGGAATTTCACCTCTGATTAAACTTTTGCATCTCATTTGGAAACCAAGGACCCAGAGTATGGAGGAAGAATGGAGAGACACACACTGCAAGATGCTTGAAGTCCAGTGTAAAGTTTCCACAGTCTGTGTTGATTTGGGGAGCCATGTCATCTGCTGGTGTTGGTCCACTGTGCTTCATTAAGTCCAGGGTCAATGCAGCTGTCTACCAGGAGATTTTGGAGCATTTCATGCTTCCTTCTGCAGTCGGGTTTTATGGGGGATGCTGAAATTTTCCAGCAGGACTTGGCACCTGCCCACCCTGCCAAAAGCACCAAAACCTGGTTCAATGACCGTGGGATTACTGTGCTTGATTGGCCAGCAAACTTGCCTGACCTGAACCCCATAGAGAATATATGAGGCATTGCAGAGATGAGTTCCTACAGGTGCGGTCCAGTGCGCAGCTCCGGTAGGGACCCGCTGATTGCCCAATTTTCACGCAACGGCTCCGGTGCCGTCTTCGCCGATCCAGCACGTGCCGCCATCTTTTTTCCGGAATTTGTTGGTGATTTTTTGCTTCCGTGCATGCACGGAAGCAAAATCTCGCAAGGGGACGCGCGTGCGAGATTTCAGTGAGATTACGCTTCCATGCATGTGTAAAAGCAAAAAAATCACCAAAATTGTGTGCGGGCGCACATCCCCTCGTGAGATTTCAGCAAGATTTTTCTTCCGCGCATGCGCAGGAAGCAAAATCGCACGAGGGAGCATGCATGCATGCATAGCGAGCGAGCGAGCGCAACATGGCAGCGCACCGGTAGCGAGGTAAGTGCAACCTGCCCCTGGGGCATTGCCAAGAGAAAGATGAGAGACATGAGACCGAACAATGCAGAAGAGCTGAAGGCCGCTATTGAAGCATCCTGGTCTTCCATAACACCTCAGCAGTGCCACAGGCTGATAGTGTCCATGCCACGCCGCATTGAGGCAGTAATTGCTGCAAAAGGGGCCCAAACCAAGTACTGAGTAAATATGCATGCTTATACTTTTCAGAGGTCCAATATTGTTCCATGCACAATCCTCGTTTTATTGATTGCATGTAATATTCTAATTTTCTGAGATTGTGGATTTAGGGTTTTCATGAGCTGTACCCCATAATCATCACAATTATGACAAATCAGGGTTTGAATTATTTTGCCTTGCATGTAATGAGTATCTCTCATATATTAAGTTTCACCTTTTAAGTTGCATTACTGAAATAAATTAACTTTTGCACAATATTCTAATTTTTCGAGTTTCACCTGTACACATACATATACATATACATACACACACACACACACACACACACACACACACACACACACACACACACACACACACACACACATAAAATATGAGTAGCACCCCTTAACTCATTATTCAAAATCCATGTATACATCAAAAATTATATATGTGTATGTGTATGTATATATATAAGACTGTATTTCAAACTCGGAGAGTAATTTTTAAGAAAGCCATCTCAAAAATCATTTTCCATGAGATTCATGATCCTGTCTACATTTTCAGGCTGTGAAAACAGAACAAAAAATGCATTGTAACCAAACAAGCATTGCAAACATGAAAGACTACAGTTAGTATAGTGTTAAGTTCCAACAGGATACCTTTATTAGTTTATGTAAAATCTTATTTTCTACAAAATGACATTTTGTGCCATTTACATACAGCAGAACTGAATTTGGTGGAAATTAAAAATGAAGCCTCTAATCAGCCTAATAACATGTTGTTAATTGAAGAAGTGGGCAAGAAGCCATATATAAAAGGCTAGCTCTATTAAGCTAAAGCCTTTAAAACAAAGGCTTTGAAATATCTAATTTGGTGGACGGTTCAGTATGGATTGATCCTAAAAAGAATGACATAATCAGGATAGATATGGATTACTAACATAGTTTAGAAATGTCTGTAGCAAGAGACAATTTGGAAGAAAAAAGAAATAATTATTTGCCCAACTGTTTGTCTAGAAACTTAATTTCAGAGAAAATGGGAGAGATGAAGTATGGACAAAGAGTTAGAATTGGACTGTTTATTAAAATGACCTGAAAACCGACCTTTTAAAGGAGATTAGGAAATAAACTGTGGTTTCGCAGATGAGCTAACCCTACTTTAAAATTATATTTTTAGAGGACAGAAAAAGTCCAGAATGCAAATGGGCTGAAAACAATCATATCAACAACTTTCCACTAAGGCAAAGGAGAATGACAGGTGGCAGAGTGTGCTCCTAATGACTTCTCTGCCTATAGATAATCTCCTCTGTCCATTCTCTTCTAGCCTGTGAATGACAATTGCTACTCTGCTAGTGTTACCAGGTTAACACCTAACTCTTGCCAACCTCCCCTTTTCATAGCATAGCTGTGAAAATTAGTTGAAAAATCCACTGAATCATCTCAGCCTTTAGTTGCAGCCCTGAGCCCCCAAATTCAGAGTATGTCAGACAAGGTTGATGTATTGATAACCAAATCCTTAAGTAGTATGAATCAGCTTTCATAATAAAGGTGCCTTGGCAGTATATATACATACATATATGGATACAAGCACTGAACTTGAGCCTTAATAAGAGTTATTTGTTTGATTTGTCTTCTGCCTGTTTGAATGAGCTTGCTCTTATGAAATATCAGCTTTATGATTTAGGAGTTTTTCCTGGATTCATGATTCTAGAACCAACAGCAGAGGAAAGCTGTGGCTAAAATGGAAGAGAACAGCTGTAACTCAGAGCTGAATTGTGGAGTCCTTGGTATTCTCTGAGCTTACTTATTTAGTTGCAGATATTTCATTATCCAATGGATAACATAATCAGTGAGAAGTGATGATGTTACCTAGTCAGGTGATGAAATTTCTACAGTCACCAACCAAGGTCCAAAAACACCAAGGACTCCACAGCTAGGGCTATATTGGCCAATTTCATACCTAATTCAAGAGGACCTGGTTGCCAGAGATCACTGATCACCTCTGGTTAAACTAACGTAATGTGCTGTACATGAGACCACTGTAAACCTAATTTGGAAATGATCAAGAATGTAATGCCTCATGTATTAACCAGTGCATAATGTTGAGAATATATGCTATAACAGCCATATTGCAGGTCCTGCACTAGTTGCCAGTTGATTTCTGACTACAATCTAAAGTGCTGATATAACCTATAAAGCCGTTTATAGCCTGGCATCTTGGTATCTGCATGATTGTCCCTCTTCAATCATTGAGGTAATAATGCCCCCCTCCCTGATGGCTTTTAAACACTGAGCTCTTTCAAAGAGTATTACAATTGACTTCATCATTTGTACTATCTCTTATTTCAGTGTTTCTCAACTTTGGCAATTTGAAGATGGGTGAACTACAACTCCTAGAATTTCACAGCCAGCATAGGACTATGCTGACTAGTGAACTGTGGGGTTGAAGCCCACACATCTTCATGTTTGCAACTTTTGCAGTGTTGAGAAACACTGTTCTATTATTTCATAGCTGTTTTTGCTTCTTCCTTTTGTCCATGTCCTGCCCACCCAGCAGTTCGAAAGCATGCAATATTGTGAACGAAAGATTTAAACTATACAAAAAGAGCTATGGGTTTGATTTTGTGAAAAATGAATTGGAAATCCTACTGTGTGGTAGTGTGTGTGTGTAGCAGCTGCCAAAAAAGCCAACACAGTTCTAGGCTGCATTAACAGAGGGATAGAATCAAGATCACGCGAAGTGTTAATACCACTTTATAATGCCTTGGTAAGGCCGCACTTGGAATACTGCATTCAGTTTTGGTCGCCACGATATAAAAAGGATGTTGAGACTCTAGAAAGAGTGCAGAGAAGAGCAACAAAGATGATTAGGGGACTGAAGGCTAAAACATATGAAGAACGGTTGCAGGAACTGGGTATGTCTAGTTTAATGAAAAGAAGGACCAGGGGACACATGATAGCAGTGTTACAATATCTCAGGGGTTGCCACAAAGAAGAGGGAGTCAAACTATTCTCCAAGGCATCTGGGGGTAGAACAAGAAGCAATGGGTGAAAACTAAACAAGGAGAGAAGCAACTTAGAACTAATAAGAAATTTCCTGACAGTTAGAACAATTAATCAGTGGAAAAGCTTGCCTCCAGAAGTTGTGAATGCTCCAACAATGGATGTTTTTAAGAAGATGTTGGATAACCAACTGTCTGAAGTAGTGTAGGGTTTCCTGCCTAAGCAGGAGGATAGACTAGAAGACCTCCAAGGTCCCTTCCAACTCTGTTTTTTTTGTTGTTGTTGTTGTTGTTATTGTTATTGTTGTTATTATTATTATTATTATTATTATTATTATTATTATTATTATTATTATTATTATTATTATTATTATTATTATTATTATTATTATTATTATTATTATTATTATTATTATTATTATTATTATTATTATTGGTGAGGTTTAAAAATTGTTACTGAAATTGAACTTGGATAATGACTATGTAAAGATTGTATCATTCAGTGGGCAAAGAACTTGGATATAATATAATGGTTGAACAATGGGAGAATATGTGGACGAAAGTTTTACAATTCACATTAAATTATAATTTGAAAGAAAACTTTTGTAAGATGAGATACCATTGGTATCTAACACCAGACAAATTGTCAAGAATATGTATAAAGGCATTTCAAATGAATGATGGAAGTGTAAATGTAAAGAAGAAACTTTTTATTATTTATGGAGGACATGTGACAAAGAAAAGAAATATTGGAGCAAGATTTATATCTTAATACAGAAGATTCTTTAAGTGAACAAAAAGATAAAGCCAGAGATTTTTCTTAGATTTAATGGATAAAGAAATTGGGAAAAAATTGGAACTTTGATGTTATATATGTTGATGACAGCAAGAATATCTTACACACAAAAATGGATTCCCACAATGGACTAATGGCTGCAAAAGTTGATGGAGTTAGCAGAGATGGCTAAATTGATTGCTTTGATTAAAGAAAAGAACACAATTACATTTGTTTCTACTTGGAAGCCGCTTTTGGACTTTGTGCGTGAGCTGGAAAAAGGAAACTTTGATTTTGGGTTTTGCTTATTAGGTAGGTTTGCTGTTATAGAAAGCTGAGGTTTCATGTTATTATTTTATTCTACTGCCTCAAAAGGAGTCAAAAATCAATGCTTTCCTTTTTCTTTTCCTCTTTCCTCTACACTTTTCTCTCTACCCCTTTTCCTCCCTTATTTTCCCATTATTTTTATTTTCTTTGTACTTCTGTATTTTATATTTTGTTAAACTAATAAAATATTTTAAAAAAAGGAAAGCATGCAATATTGCGAGTAGATAAATGAATACCACTTTGGTGGGGAAAAGCTTGCTGCATTCTTATGTGCAGAGCGCAGAAGCACAGAACTGGGCCTGGCTGGATGTGAAGCATCGCAATGTGAGGTGAGGTGAGGCGAGACCAACCTAGGACCTTGGAAGAGCCAGCAATGGGAGCACCACTAGTTAACCCCACAAACTAGCTTTACAAGAATAGAAGCACAAGCACCAAACAGAATGAAGTAGCAATCCAGGCTCCCAGAACTATATTGAGTCTAGCATTTGTAGATTTCCTTGACATTGCATGCCCTATGCTAAACAATTTTTCCATGTGATTCTTCTAGATGATTTATTGTTCATGATTTTATGATGTTGATTTAAAATAATTTATACTGACTATTTTATGGATGTTTTCATTAATTTTTCATATCACAGAGGCCATTGAGAATATTTGAATTGTAGCAAGCTATAAATGTGATAATTAATATTCTGTGTGTGTCTTGAACCACAATGTTATATACAGGGGCTGGATGAGGAACATATATGGAAGTCAATATGAATAGTTAATCATAATGAAGTTCTGTTGATTTCAGTAGAACTCAGCATAATTAACTGAGTGTAGCAGCCAGCCAAAAATTACAATCTTCTCTTCATCCATCTGGGAAAATGTCTATCTCTTTTACCAATATAATGAAACACTAAACCCTGGGTTTCTTATGTAGATCTAACCAGAATGCTCTTCCTCAAGAAAACACAGAGACTACATGAGTATGAGTTTGGGTGAACATAGTTCATTGTTCAGAAATCATTGTAAAGAAATCAATTAAAATAAAGTTATTAACAGGTAGAAAAGAGTAGAAGAACATGCAATAGATAGGAAAAGGAAGATGAATAAAAAATGGGGTGAAAACTAATTTGGCTGAGTTATGAAATGGCTGCTAAATAGATAAATGTAATGATATTATTCTGTTATATCTTAGGTCTAAGATAAAAGTCAGCATCCCAGGAACGTAGAATATCTTAAATTCATCCCACAAAACAGTGGCGTAGTGAGGGATATAACAGACCTGGCAGTGTGTGTCTGTCAAACAATACAGCTCTTGTTTCTGGAAAATAATTATCATTCTAGCAAATGCATTTTATTCAGGAGTTGTAATACATCATCGATCGTTTGGGAAAGTGAGGTCAAGCCAATTAACTGTCAAGGTACTTGTAAGTTAATTAGGTGGTGTAATATTTTGAGTTATATTTCTGAGAATTGTTAAGCACCCATATTTTGGATTGCTTGAGATCAGACACTTCTTACAATATAAAAATGAACGTATTTATATTAAAACTTCATTATAGACAATGGCAAACCTCTATGTAGAAACTGTTCAACAAAAGCATTTTCTAAAAATAATTTTCAGGTACAGGAAAAAAAGAAACCTGAGCAACAATAAAATAATATCCTGGGCCAAGTAGATGGGGAAATTCTGCCTTTAATGTCTCTTAAAACGTCCTTGGTTAATCCATTTTCTCTATCTTGGCAAAGCCAAATAGGCTGCTTGTGAATAATTCACTCTTAAGCTGTATAAACACGATAGCATCATACATTTGAGAAAGAAACTAATTACAATAATGGGCTGGAGTTTGATAATCCAGAATATTGTTTTCTAATCTAATTCCTTTTCTGAGATAATTACTCAGAATCAGCCACTGTCAGGATTATAAAAATAATCAGATTGGAGGTAGGAGCTGCTGATAATATCTTAGCGTCCTATTTCTCCTCCCGATAAGCAGTTCCAATCAATTCAACAACTGAGATTGTTGGCGATTATTCCAAATGCCGTTTAAATGCATCATTTTACATTTGTGTGTTTTTGAACTTCCATTTCTTTGTCGAAATACACACACACACACACACACACACACACATACATACACAATAGATTTGAAATGCTGTTTTTAAAATAATTATCTGAGAGGAGGCTTTTATTGCAGAAACCAATTCCCTCCTTCCTTAACAATCCCCAGGTTTGCTTTATGATATGTTCAAAAGCTTGACAACCAACTGGGCCTTAAATACTTCCCTTTGAGTTTTGAAAAAAGAAAAATGGAACAGAAATGCATTTCTGAAGCAAGTCAACTGCTGTGCCGTTGCATGTAGTTGATTATCTGCCAATGCTTAAACTGAAACATCAGTATAGTTGTTATTATTGAAAGGAAAGCTATTGGACGTTCTGAGTACAAAAGTGGAAGTAAACATATATTTTTGTTTAAATAAACATAAAAGGTGAGCTTTAGATGGTAAAAGCATAATATATTGTTTAAACCTGCAAATACTATATTCCAACTTTGCAAGTAAAAACAATCAGATAGAACAGTAGGAGTTCTAAGAGCCACACAACAAATAAGATCAAATCCAAATAATGTAATGATTTTCCCTATGACCCATTAGTTAATTAATATATGGAGGTGGCTCTAATTTGGAGATATATTCTAAAATAATTCCTTCTACAATATGTGAGAGACCATGCCAATTCATTGTTAAGAGAAGAACAGATAGTAAAATAGAAGTTTGCAGGAAAAATAAGCAAAAAGTTAAATAAATTGTATTTTATCTTGAAATATTGGCAAAATTTTGAAAAACCAGAAATGTTGCCCACTTTCTGGCTTACCCAGTCTGAAACAAAAATAATCTCAATCAAATTGACCGAAGTTGAAGAAATGGGTCTCATACACCCATTTCTAAGAGATAAACTTTGGGAATAATATACAAAGACCTGGAATATCTAGTACATATAATAAATAATGGAGGAACACTGAAAATAGAAATTATTATTTTGTTAATAAATAATCCCCAATTTGATTGTATATTATATTCACAGTAAAGTGGTAATATATGTCTGTTTCTACAGTTATTTTTAAGATAAATTTCCATATCACAGCAATATTTCCTAACTCAGACAATGCTGGAGATATATCATTATGAGTCCATATTTCATGAACAACTCTCTAATGGCTATGTAACAATGATACAATTAAGCGGCTTGTAAACTGAAACTATATATAAGCATGTTGAATTTAAAGTAAATGGAATAAGCACAGAATTTCAAATCAATTCCTCACATATATGAAAAATGCCAAGAGAAGAAATACATACTCTCCAAGTATGATTTTGTGCATTTTATTCCCTCATTAAATCTTATAATGGCTCACTATCTGTGCATCTAAGGATCCTTGGTCTATCTCATCTTTGATTAGCTATAAAGGATGCTACTTAAATCATAATGGGTTCAGTAACTTTCATGGCACTGAAAGAGGTAAAAAGTAAAGGCATCTTTATCCAACTGGACAAAGGGTTTTACATGCTGATTGTCTATTCAGCCATGTTAGCAGTGTTTAATTAGAGTTATCACTCCTCTTTTCTTTAACAGATGCATGATAAATGAATATAAAATGCTATATTCCAATACTAGACAATACTATTGTCTATTATATTTCGCTATTACAAGTCCATAATGATTTTGTTCGGCATTGTCAGATCTTTGGACCGATTGCTTTCTTTCAGCCCTGGACTGGGAAACCAAAAAATATCTATCATTTCAGAGTGAATCTTGATCCTGCAATAGATTGAGTCAGTCTGATGCAGTAGTGGGTTCTAAACTCCTTTATTGTTGGTTTGCGCTCGCGCTCGCGTGCAACGCTTCTGCACATGCGCAGAAGCGTTCCGGGTGGGTGGGCGGAGCCTTCCGCCACCGCTGCTACCGGTTCTAAGAACCGGGCCGAACTGGGAGCAACCCACCACTGGTCTGATGGTGATGATTGTAATCATTATTTTATACACTTGGACACATTTTAAAGCAGCAAATATGTAATGTCCTAGTCTATCATCTGCAGAGAATGATTGAATACGTTGGACTTTCTTTCAATATTGATAGAATATAGCCTTTTATATTATCATTGGCCTTCTCATCATGATGAACACTTCTATAAAAGCTTTTTATTTAGAATTGTCAGCTTTAGTAGAGGGGAACGAAACTGATCAACACATGTGACAGAAGTCTTCTCTTCGAAATTGCATTGTCCCCAAGTGTCATGTTCTAACACTGTGACAACTTTCTCACGCCTCTCTTGAATTACAAATGGGCACTCATCAAATCAAATGGGCACATAATCAAATGTGATTATGTAGCTGCCTTCATACTAGTGGCTATTAAAAAATCTGACATTATTTAAAATATTTGCCAGCATTCTAATAATTCATCTCTTCTCACAAGAAATGTTCCTCTTCTTACAAGAAATCCTGCCTTGTGGCTTTCACTCCCCTTTGTGACAGAAAAGATGCCATAATTGCCATTCATATAAAAGAAACTAAATTCAGGGGGGGGGGTTCCAAAATATCTTTTCCTGATGATAACATTTTAGACTCAGAGAAGATGCTTCTTAAATGGAGAAAAATTAGCTTAATTAATTATAAGTTTCAAAAATTTTACAATTTTATTTTGAACAAAAACACTTAATTTGCAGAATGACAGAATAACCGTTGGAAGGTAAGTTGGAGATCTTCTCCTTCAACCCCTTGCTTAAGCAGGAAACCATTTCAGACAAATGATTGTTCAATCTCTTCTTAAAAACCTCTAATGTTGGAGCACCCATAACTTCTGGAAGCAAATAATTTCACTGATTAATTGTTCTGTCAGGAAATTTCTCCTTAGTTCTAGGGTGGTTCTCTTCTTGATTGGTTTCCATCCATTGCTTCTTGTCCTGCCTTCAATACTTTGGAGAATAGATTGACCCTTGTCCCCTTTGTGAAAGCCCCTCAAATATTAGAACATTGCTATCATGCCACCTGTAGTCCTCCTTTTCATTAAATTAGACATATCCAATTCCTGCAACCATTCTTCACATGATTTAGCCTCCATCTCCTAATTATCTTTGTTGCTATTTTGTTGCCCTCTTTCTAGAGACTCAGCATCTTTTTTATATCAAGGCAACTCGAACTGGATACAAGATTCCAAGTGTGGTCTTATCAAGGCATTATAAATTGGCACTAACACTTCACATGATCTTGATTCTATCCCACTGTTAATGCAGCATAGGATTGCATTGCATTGCTTTTTTGGGGGGGCAGCTGCAGCACACTGCCATCTCATATTTAAGTGATTGTCCACTATGATTCCAAGATCCTTCTCGCCATTACTGCTGTTGAGCCAGATACCCCTTATTCTATACTTATGCATTTAGTTTTTCTTGCCTAAGTGTAAAGTCTTGCTTTACTCTACACCAGTGATGGCAAACCTTTTTCCCCTCGGGTGCCAAAATAGTGTGCGCATGCGCTATCGCACGCTTGTGCGTGCCCACACCCATAATTCAAAGCCCCCCACTTGCCCCACCCCCCTGTGCATGCATGCATGATCCCCCCACTCCCCCATTTCCTGACTTCCAGTGGGCCCAGTAGGCCCATTTTTTGCCCTCCCCAGGCTCCAGAGGCTTTCTTGGAGCTTGGGGAGGGCAAAAACGCTCCCCCCGCCACCCCGGAGGCCCTCCGGAGGCCAAAATCGTCCTCCCAGAGCCTCCGCGCAAGCCAAAAATCAGCTGGCATGCACACACATGCGCGCTGTAGCTGAGCTAGGGCAACGGCTCGCGTGCCGGCAGATATGGCTCCATGTGCCACCAGTGGCACCCGTGCCATAGGTTCGCCATCACTGCTCTACACTGAATTTCATTTTATTAGATAGGACCCAGTGTTCAAGTCTGTTGCGATCCTTCTGTATCTTGAGCCTGTCTTCTGGAGTGTTGACTATTTCTGCCAGCTTGGTGTCAGCAAATTCAATGACTTCCACTTTTATCCCCTTGTCTAAATCATTAATGAAGATAATTTACATTTAAAAAAACAACAACCTGGCACATCAGAATCGCCCAAAATCTTGCTAGTATACAATTCCTAGCATAAAAATAGAAAAAGACTGAGATGGGGAAGTGAATGATTGCAAAGAAGAAATGGAAAGAAGTCTTCATGGAATGGCAACACATGAATCATTTTATGCCACTTCAGTCCAAATGGCTCAGTGAGCACTTGGCCCTAGACTAGTAATGTGCTGAAAATTGTCATTAACCAGTCTGTGTGATGAATCTAGACTGTTCTTAATTCCCCCATGCACAATGAATGCCAACTCCAGGGTTTTCAAATGATAATATATCCATAATTTAAAATGGGATGAATTATGAGTTAATAAATAATGAAGTGTTTAAATTGGCTTTAAAGGCCTCTTAATTCTTGAAGGTATGCTGGGTTATACTATTGAACATTGATCTTGATTTCTGGTGAAGAATAATATATTTGATTTAATAATGTGCAGACTTTATAGCTTCTTATTGTTACAGTGTCTAATTACTATTTTATTGTAGCTCACTTCCAATGTCCTTTCAAATTATATTTTATGGTGTTATGGTTTTATTTTTATTCTGGTATCATCTAACCCTTGTAGGACTTAGCTCGAATGTTGGCTTAAAAATATTACAATTGCCTAAGTTTATGACATCCACTATCATCATGAATGTTCAGATGTATTTCCATTTGTTTTTTTCTACATGCCTATCTAATAGGGTTGAATAAAGCTTTGATTTGAAAATTTGATTGAAAGTCAGCTGGATTGAATGTCTCCTTCTAATTGTTGTGTCATGTGGAATCAAAACAGATGTCTCAGTCAATTCAAACAATTCAATTGTTTTGCCAATCTGCATGCACACAAGATAACTTTGAGATAACTTTCAAATTTCAGTTCAATAAGGTGCACAGTTCTAAATTTTAGATACTCATGGAAAGTTGGGGATATAAAAGTACTTTCTCCTAAATCTTCATTTATCAAGATTTATAATATTCAAGTCTAAATTGCAAACAAGTCAAGTCACCACAAGTCAGTCCTTATCAGTTCATCACTTTTGATCAAATTAATTTACTTGTGTGTCATTGCTCTTGTTTTCTTGGCTTTAAAAATCTGTGATTTTATGGTTAGACACTTTAAATCCTGCTTTGCATTCTGCTTCGGCATTACCACATCTATATTAAAAACTGGATAATACATTTACCAATAAATGAGGAATAACTATGTTCACATAGTTGAATGTGTTATGTATAATGTGTTATGTTCAAGGGTGGGTTCCAACTTACCTTGCTGCTGGTTCGCTTCCTCCCGCACCGCGTGGCCACACCTCATAGGCGCAGTGCAAAAAAACCAGAATTTTTTTTAAAGCCAAAAGCAAAATGGCGATGCATGCGCAGTGCCGGAAATTTGCCTTCTGCGGAAGAAAAAAAATTTAAAAGTCCCAAAAAACCCGTTTTTTTTTTTACATTTTTTTTAAAGATGGCGGTGCCCACGGACCAGCACCGACCAATCCGGTTTGGTCATGTCATCGTGATGTCACCAGCAGGTCACTACCGTTTTGGGCGAACCGGTCTAAACCGGGAGTAACCCACCTTTGGTTATGTTCATACAACTATAAACTCACAATTTTTCTAAATATGTACAATTCCAGAATACAACTTTTCCTAGTTTTTTAAAATATATATATCCACAAAATATCCCAAAAATGTGCCCACATCCTTTTAAAATATGATGTTCCCAAATGTAAGTAGTGTTTCATAAGATACATATATAACTGCTCCTAATATATTCTTTTATAAATATAGGCATTGCAATATGAACTTCTAAAAATCTCATTTATCAAAACATATATCACTTTTTGAATACAAGTAAGTTAATATGTGTATCTTTCTGAGTGCACCTGTAAATATAATTGTTAGTGTTTGTTGTTGTTTTTAAGGCAGAGATTCACCTCAGTACTGGCATTTTTGCCACAGAAAGAATTATTATAACACTACTTACAAATATGATCTCATAAAAAATCAATTGTGCATTTCTTTTACATCTGCGAGCGGGACTTAATGTAAATGGAGCAAAGATTCTCTTTTGATAAATTTCACAATTACAAGGATTCTCTGAAATTCTTCAGAGGAATTTCTATGAACTTAAGTTCTGTATAGTCCAAAGAAAAAAGCAATATAATAACATATGTATTTGACAAATGTTTTCTTCCATCTAAATGGAAATTATTATAATATATAATTATTATTTTTTTTCCAGGAAGCTAACAAATCTCTTTGCAAGATCATTTAGGATGGCTTTCCCTCAGGATTTGCAGAGATTTTGTCAAGTGTCAGGAAGGAGGGGTATTGTTCCAGTCATGAGTTTGACCAAGTTGTAGATACCACAAGGGAAAAAGGGAGGACAGCAGAGCTGAAAATAGAAAGCAAGCCATCAGAGAGAACAAAGGTGACAGTTCCTAAATAACGCTGTTACTCAGGCATGTGCACATTTTGATGGAGTTGTTAATTAGCTCCTTGTTCACATTTAATCCTGCTTCTCTGAAGGTGACAATGCAGAAGTAACAATGTGGACATCAGGCATTTCAATAAGGATTCTTCACTTGGGTGCTTTTCATTTTAAAAGAGAAAATGAGGGTCTCTGAGCAATTTACTATCTTCTGCTCAGCCTTTCCATTTAACCACTTTAGATTGGCATCCTATTTATTCTACAAGGTATGTAGACAACAGAAGTTCTAACTCTTTCTAAAGTTGGAACTACCAACTCCACTCACCAAATAGTTTCCCTCATTATTCAGAACAAAGGAAGTATCTTCTTTTCCATATCTAATCTTTTGGTATTATATACAGTCCTGTCAGGTGGACTAACTAGCCTGATTATATAAACCAGAATGGGAAACTGACTCCATAAAAGGCCTAGAAGTGTAAGGAGATAGATCATAATAAGAAATTATTAAAAGTCTGCCTGCATTTTCCCTTCCCTCCCTCAAATCCCAGGAGCCATATAGATTCATTTTCAATCTTTTTCTAATTCATTTCCCCTACCCTCTGAACGTAATACATTCTTCTGTATTTGTGTTAATAGTTTCCGGATAAGTTCTCCAAATCTTCATGGCTCCTTCATGGCTGGAATAACCAAAAGTCACTCTCTTTGGGACTGTCCATCCCAATTGCCCACAGTATGAATTTTAGGGGCCTGGAATGTCCTGTATTATATAGATAACCTAGGTCCTTGTTACTGAATCAGCTTTCTTTTCCTCTCTTGTGTGTGGTTTCCCTTTTTTTTCATTCACTTTGCTTGATTTTGTCCAGATTTTGCATGTTAGCTGCTTTGGATGTTTTTTTAAAGTATAATATGAAATTTCAAGCTATTTTTGCTAGCTGAATTAAGTGGTATGTATACTTGGCGTATTCAAATACAGATACTGACCTGGAGTGTTCTGGGTACAAATTAAGTTCCCACAGCTCTTTCCAACAAATAATGCATACTTGTCTTAGCATAGATAATTGTAGAGCCATTGAACAATTCATGGTCTGTAAGACTTGTAGATCTAGCTTACAAAAGAACTCAGGCTTCTCTAAGAAGGCAACCTTCAGTCTTTGCAGTATTTCACACAAAACGGTGGGAATTGTGCTGGTTTTGTCTCATCCTATTTTTACAGCTGTGGAGACTAAAGCAAAGCTATGAGCTTCCTTCAACAATTATTAGAGATGAACAAAGAGGCTTAGCAATCTTTTTTAGGTGTTTTCCCTTCTTTTGTTTGCTCATGTGAGATTTCAGCAATTTCCCTCCATGAATTTCCTCTCAGCTCTCCTTGAGATTGCATACACTACAATCTATTGAGTTTTGGGGAATCTTTGGAATTTAGGACACTTTCACAGATAAGTGTTATTTAACATGGAATGTCTGAAGATGTCTTCTATGAGTATGTGTTGCTCACAAACATCTCTGCATTATTTTCCATAAAATGTCCAAGGAGACTTGTGGAGCTCAGCAATAACAGAATAACATAGTTGGAAGGGACCTTGGAGGTCTTCTAGTCCAACCCCCTGCTCAGGCAGGAAGCCCTATACCAGTGATGGCAAACCTTTTTCGGCTTGGGTGCCAAAAGGGCGCATGCACGCACAATAGCGTGCGCGTGTGTGCCCACACCCATAATGCAATGCCCTGCGCATGCGCAACCCTCCTACTTCCCCCCCACTTCCCCCCTGTGCATGCGCACAGGCTTCACTGAAGCCTCTGGACTTCCGGTAGGCCCGTTGGGCTGTTTTTCGCTCTCCCCATGGTTTAGGAATGCCTCCTGAAGCCTGGGGACAGTGAAAAATGGCCCAACGGGCCAACTGGAAGTTCGGAAATGAAAGGAAGTGGAGATGCCCTACTACTTACCTTCAGATAGTTGCAACCAGGACTCACACACCTTGGCCCATTTCTTGTGCAGCTGGGAAGGCTTTCCTGAAGACCTGTGTAGCCGATAACAGAATGATCCGGAGCTCTGTCATCGGCTGCAGAGGCCTTCAGGAAAGCTTTGCCGGCTGCAGAAGAAATGGGCTGAGATGTGAGAGGCCTGGCTGCAACTGTCCAAAGCCGAAGAAGTTCCTGAAGATCTCTGACAGCGAAAAGGAAGCTGAGGATAAGCACACAATTCAACTTCTGGTTGGGAGAGCGAAAACTGCCGAAAAGGAGGCCAAAAATCAGCTGGCCAGCATGCACATATGCACTGGAGCTGACACAGGGCAACACCTCGCGTGCCCTCAGATATGGCTCCGTGTGCCACCTGTGGCACGCGTGCCATAGGTTCACCATCACTGCCCTATACCATTTCAAACAAATGGTTGTTGAATCTCTTCTTTAAACCTTCCATTGTTGAAGCATTCACATCTTCTGGATCAGTGAGATTCCTGTCAGTGTCCAACATAATTTTATTGCTATCTACTGATCATTGCTATTATTTTAAAATATATTTATGGTATGCTATGTTTTTGACCCAGTTTGAAACAAGCCGTGGCTAATAATAGGGCTTAACTATCAAGTTAAGAGAAATATATAGACTAGTATCAATAGTAGCTCTGTGTGTGCATATGCACATTAGAGATCATTATCAGGAGTCCTCCATCAAAGAAAAAAATTGTTTTCCTACTTCAAACTGATAAATGCCCCACTTCTTTCTCCTCTTTTTCCACTAGAAGATTAACATCCATTGACTCAGTGTATGATATTTTTCCTATGAAAAATATAGTTCCTGCAGGTGTAGATTTTTCATCAGGATCTAATTCTCCACCAGAAATTCTAATTGGTTTAAATCTGACTTTCTATATACCAGAAAGTTACTAAAGGCAGCTATGCACCAGACCCACGGACACCCATTAAAAAATACTAAAATGTTAAAAATTAGATGTGATTATAAGAAATAGAAAAACCGCTAGCTAAAATCCGATCATCCGAACAAACTCAATTTTTTTCCTGGAATAGTGTATCTGGTTTATTGAAGGGATTTCAATTCAATATCCCTATTCCAGCTTTAATTTGGAAGGATTTTTATGAAAATGTATTTACTAATCCTAACCAGGACCTTCCACATGAGAAATAATTGATCTCCTACCTTTTCAAAGTCTCCCTCCAACTCCAGTGACAGTATCGGAAATCAAATCTATTATTATTATTACTATCAATTACTGAAACCTAATAAGGCACCCGGAGAAGATTTCTTTACCCCTGGAACTCTTCAGGACATCTATTGATGGTGGACACACATTGTTAGAGGGCTGTTTTCTCATATAAACAACACAGGTTGCCTCTCAGTTGGATGAGAAATCACCACTATAATATATATGTATACATACATACATACATACATACATACATACATACACACACACACACACACACACACACACACACACACACACACACACACACACACACACACACACACACACACACACACACACACACACACACACACACATATATATATATATATATATATATATATATATATATATATATATATATATATATATATATATATATATATATGTCCTGTTATTTGGGAGGAGTTTGAGCCTATCACTCCTGAGGATGTGGACAAGGCCATAGGAGCGATGAGCGCCTCCACTTGTTTATTGGACCCGTGTCCCTCCTGGCTGGTTTCGGCTAGCAGGGAGGTGACACACAGCTGGCTCCAGGCTGTTGTGATCGCATCTTTGAGAGAGGGGTCCATCCCGCAGCCCTTAAAAGCTGCGGTGGTGAGGCCCCTCCTCAAGAAGCCTTCCCTGGACCCAGCGGATTTAAAGAACTTCCGTCCAGTCTCCAACTTACCCTTCATGGGTAAAGTTGTTGAGAAAGTGGTGTCGCTCCAACTCCTGCGGTTATTGGAGGATACGGATTATCTGAGTCCCACGGGATTGGGCGGCCTATAAGAGCGTCTAAATAAATAAATAAATAAATAAAATCGGGCTTCAGGCGCGGCTACAGTACAGAGACTGCTTTGGTCGCTCTGATGGATGATCTCTGGCGAGCCCAAGATGGAGGTCATTCCTCCATCTTGGTGTTACTTGACCTCTCAGCGGCTTTCGATACCATCGACCATGGTATCCTTCTGCGTCGCCTTGGGGAGATGGGAGTGGGGGGCACCGTTCTTCGGTGGTTCTCCTCCTTTCTCTCCGACAGGACGCAGTCGGTGTTGACAGGAGGGCAGAGGTCAGCCCCCAGGCCCCTGGTTTGCGGGGTGCCACAGGGCTCGGTCCTCTCACCCATCCTGTTCAACATTTACATGAAACCGCTGGGTGAGATCATCCGACGACACGGGGTGAGGTATCAACAATATGCTGATGATACCCAGTTGTACATCTCCGCTCCGTGTCAGTTCAGTGAAGCAGTTAATGTAATGTGCCGCTGCCTGGACGATGTAAGGGTCTGGATGGGAGTGAATAGACTCAGGCTCAATCCAGACAAGACTGAGTGGCTCTGGATATTGCCCCCCAAGGACTATGTCGACTGTCCCTCCTTGGTTCTCGGGGGAGAAAAATTGACTCCCTCAGAACTGGTCCGCAATTTGGGTGTCCTCCTAGATCCACAGCTTAAATTGGAGCAACATCTTTCAGCTGTGGCTAGGGGGACCTTTGCACAGATCCGCCTTGTGCACCAATTGCCTACTTGGAGAGGGAGGCTTTGCTCACAGTCACTCATGCCCTTGTCACCTCATGGCTTGACTACTGTAACGGGCTCTACATGGGGCTACCCTCGAAGAGCATCCGGAGACTACAATTGGTACAGAATGCAGCTGCGCGAGCTGTGGTGGGTGTACCGAGATACACCCATGTAACACCCATCCTCCGCCAGCTGCATTGGCTGCCCATTAGTCTCCGGTCGCAATTCAAGGTGTTGGTTTTGACCTTTAAAGCCCTACATGGCTCAGGGCCAGGTTACCTTTGGGACCGCATCCTGCCACACTCCTCCCTACGACCAGTGAGGTCCCACAGAGAGGGCCTCCTCCGGGTCCCTTCTGCCAAACAATGCCAGCTGGCGGGCCCACGGGGGAGGGCTTTCTCTGTGGGAGCCCCATCTCTCTGGAACCAACTCCCACCAGAGATCCGGACTATCCCCACCCTACTGGCCTTCCGCAAGGCAGTAAAAACATGGCTCTTCCAGCAGGCGGGGTGAAGAGACGACTCCCCCATGTATGAATGGTTTTTCTTTAAATTGTAACATGATGTTTTTAGATGCTATTTTAATGTGTAGTTCTAATCTCTGTTGTAAGTCGCCCTGAGTCCCACGGGATTGGGCGCTCTATAAGAACTTTTATAAATAAATAAATAAGAACTCTTATTATAGATAGATAGATAGATAGATAGATAGATAGATAGATAGATAGATAGATAGATAGATAGATAGATAGATAGATAGATAGATAGATAGATATAGATATAGATATAGATATAGATATAGATATAGATATAGATATAGATATAGATATAGATATAGATATAGATATAATAGATAGATAGATAGATATAGATATAGATATAGATATAAATACACACACACACACACACACACACAAGTGTTGTTGGAATCATGGCTAAATTGTATGCAAAACACTTTTGAATAAAATAGAAGACTGTGTATTGAAAAAAATTCTTAGTGGAGAAACAAGCCACATTTAGACTTGAAGTTTCAAATGCCCTATTCATCTATAAAAGACCATCATTTTCAATTTGATCATGGAAGAAGGGACTGACTTTGCATATATTATTTAGACCCAGCTAAGGAAGTCGGGGAGGGAAGTCCTTTCAGTGGCCCAAATGGATTGCAACTGTGTTCAACCAACTGAGAACTTGAATGAAAAACTGATATTGTAAAATGGTCAATGGAATTGTTTCCCAAGCTAAAATTTTAACAGATTTCATTTACACAGGCTGATTCTGAAAGCTGCAAATTAAGATTTATTCAAAATTAAGATTTTATTTAAAATGAGCTCCTCTTCCATTGTTTAATTTTTTTGTTAATTACATATAACTAAGCATTAACATTATTATTAACATTATTCTAAAAATGGAGCTGCAGTTTCTGAGATAGTCCCTATGAATGATCTAGCGATTTTGGACTTTATAATTCTAATTTATGGCTCCCACATAAAAATAGAAGAGAAATCTTCAGAATCAGCTGTTTTGAAAAATGTGAGTTGTATTACATCAGAAGAGAGGAGTTTATATTCTAGGTATGTCTTTCTATAAAAGTGAATTTCAGAAGACCGCATGGAATATATGGATGCATTTAGTATCCTCCCATTCAAGAACCTGAAAGGCTGTTCTCTATATTTCAGAAAATGAGGTTTTCTGACATTTTAATGAAATGTTTTATCTTCTTATTCACTTAATGTATCGATGACCCAAATACTACTAAACTTTCTATATTGTAGGCAGAAATTTCAATATGGAATGTAAGGGCCTAAATGTAACTATGTTTACAAAGACTGATATGCAATAAAAAAAACAATAAAGAAAGTAGATGAATGAATTTTGCAACCACTTCAACTACAACATAACCATTAAGAAAAGATTTGTGTCCAGACATAAATCTCAAATTCAATCTCCCTTGAAGGAAAGGCATGAAATTTGTCAAGCCTATATTCCTTTCAGAAATATTTATTGTAGTATAGGCCAATGTTTTGTTAATATTCCTATAGTGAGACAACATATTGCTTTAATTAAAATAACTCACATTAATTTAGGAAGCTCTGATGGGGATTTGTCATAGTGATTAAGGTGCTGTAGAAAGATGCAATCATAGTGAACAGGAACACAGCAGTTGTTTCTCAGTAAAGATCTCTTGACCTTACAACTCATTTATTCTTCAGCATGGCCTGCTAATCTCCAGAAGCAAATGATGTAGAACGCAGGAGGACTTAGGTCAGAACCTTGTTAGTATCTGTGCAAGAGAGCAAAGATTATCAGGGCACTCTGTAAATTTTGACAGAAAAGATGTCAGGGAAATATTATGCCAGCATGCAAAGGATTTGCTGTAAAGGGAAACTAAGGATGAACTTGTTTTACCTTGTTCAACATTACTGGACGTGTGAAATCTGAGAATGTGAACTCTGCATGACATGCCTGATTGCAACAATATCAATTACTTGGGGTACAGAAAGAGATACATATTACAGGCTGATGGGAATTGCAGTAGGTACATTAAAACATCAGGGATAATGTCTATGATAGACATACAATGTCTATGAGAGACACTCTGTGAATGTGAGAGACACAAATGTATATAGCACTCATAAGGAGGTTGCTTTGATTCTATATGACTAGCCATAATATAAAGAGCTCCACAACAAACCTATTAGAGCATCTGTCAAACCCTGAAGCCCCAGGGTTTGCCATACCAGGGGAGGGAAGGATCACTGATGGGGGGGGGTATAGGAGAGCCGGAGGCTGCAGCAGCATGCCGATGAACACTGAGGACCAGCTGGTCCATGGAGGGCGAACCGTGAATCAGCCTGCAGTGTGGAGGCGGGCCGGTGCGAGGCAAGCGGCCTGCCGGAATTTAGAGCTCCAGCGACAGACCGACAATCAGCCGTTCTGGCCCCATGATCAGCTGTGCTGGGCCACAGAATGGCTGGGAGGTATCCAATCGGGCATTCTGATGCACAGCTGACAATGGGGCGAGGCCAGCGCCGGCAGAAGGGCATGGCTCACCAAGATAAAACACGTTGGGAGGCGGACGCTCCCAGCGCTGACTTTACATTTTTGCTGCATTTGCTATTAGAAATCATTGCCTGCCAGAGTCTGGCTAAATAAATCCAGTTAGTCTCAATGTAAGTGGCGTCTTAATGCTGGTTTGGGTCCGGAGTTTAAACCTTTCAGAGCAACCTTATTTGTTGGATCTTCAGCCTTATTTTTTTACCTACTGAAATATGTATTGTATCTATTAATGGAAAGAAAAAATAACACAAAGTCAAAGAATAAAGATAGGTTTTACCTAGAAAATACTGTTTGCTCAATATATAGTGAAGCTAAAATGAGGATTGACAAGAGCTACAATTTAGAATTAGCCTTGTAGTGATCCAGGTGCATGATCACTCTTCTGAAAATGTTAAAAATTTCTTCCCATGAAACTTGTTTGCTTTTCATTTGTATTCCTCTTTTTTCTGGTCTGCAGAATTTAATATTTTACAATAGGATAGGCTGTGCTTCACAGCAGATGCAATATTTCACAGACTTCAGATTGCTAGTTTCAAATCCTGGCATCGCTGCTTAAAAAATAAATACAGAGAATTATCTCTTTGATATCTTGCAGACCATGGCCCACCAAAGCTGACAACAGTAAGTTAGGTATACCAATGACTGGATGTACTGTAGGACAATTGCTATTGTTGTTATAATTATACATAGTTTTCTCCCTAAAAGAATTTAGAACAGTTTACAAAAGAGCAATAGTAATTTTCAAAAAAAAAAACCATTATCAAAGAAATCACAGTCCTCAGTCCTCAACTTCTTGTGTCTTATATTGATTGCAAGAAAAGTAGCTTTGCTTGAAGAATCCAACAGATGGCAAGCAGAATTGTACTTACTCATTAGTTTCCAAATGTTCTACTCATCTTTTCTCATAGCTTAGCCTCTTGTCTGCTCTTTGACGCTATCCCATTATATGAATAAAGTGAAAGCATTTATCACTTTCTGTATTTAGAAACTTGAAACCCAAGGTGTGAAACAGATGCAGAGTATTTAACACCTGTGTGTACAGTTTGCTGTTGTTGTCAATATTAATGTCTACCAAATTTCACTGAGGAATCACAAATCTTGTCCTGATTGCCTAAGAAATATAGGTAGTTCAAAACATAATGTATCCTGCAACAGAATGAGTTACTTTATTGGCAGAACAACTGGTTCAGATATCTCAAATCTGATGTCATCCAGATATATTGAGACTACAGCTCTTTCTTTCCCAGCTGAAGTTCCTGGAAGTGCTAGTTGGAAATATTAGGAACTGTAGGTCCAGTATACCTGGAAAGGCCAGGTTGGAGTGCTAAAATAGCACCACAGTGTTAATAGTATAAGTAAATGGAACTTCTGTTACAATGAGTTATTCTCTCATGAGATCTATCAATATCTATTCATATATGGTGCTGTGGGTGGTGGTTACCCCAATCACTTCATCAAACTGGCATTCAGAAAGACCTGGTAAATTTGAACCAAAGCCTTTGTGCCAACTAAAAGTGAATGTAGTTGAATATTATTGTCTTTCAAGAAAATAAAAGATTGGAATGTATGACATCATGAAAGGAAAAGGAAAAGCAAACTTCCCCTCTTTCCACCTTTCAAGAAGTTTCCAAAGAGACCATTTAAAAAATAGTCACTATTTTAGCATCATCCATTCCAGAAAATTGAGCTCCCAAATTATGCATCAGATATGAACTTTCATATATAAATCTGAACTACAGAAAGAGAAATTTAGAGATACTTATGCTGCTCATTTAAGTATATTTTTAAAAATGCACCAAATTGCTCAATTCCATGCAAGGTTTCAGTTTCTCACTTTGGTTGTAAATATCAGTGCATTAACTTTCTACTGATTTTGCACCTGTACCCATGAGACCAAATTATATGTCCTAAAATATGCCCTAAATTTGTGGAAGCTTCCATTTATTTATTTTTCTACATGACTTGAGCCTAACCCTAGGCTCCAGCAGAGAAGTACTGAAACACTGGTTGGTACATGAGAAAAATCTTTCAGATACTTCACAAATAATAATTCATATTAAAATGAAGAACAGAAGAACAGATTGAAATTGATTTGACCTGGAGTCATCTTCATCAAACATTGGAAGAGGAATTTTTGTTTCTAATTCATTCTTTGCAACTATTTCTTTCCATTTTTCACAAGTTTCATCTTTTCAGTTATTCTCTAACCATTTTTCCTTCTTCCCACAGGCTTGCTGGATAGCAATTAGCAGATCTTTCCTATTCTATTCAGAGTACATCCAAATCTGCTAAAACAACAACAACAACCAACAACAAATACTATCAATTCAGTTCTGCATTGTCATCACAAACCAAGAAGTCAAACAATTGAACAAGAAGCACAACATTTTATTTTTTAACATTGTAGCATTTAGCTTTCTGGATGATAGAAGATATTCTCCAGAAATAAAATAAATTAAGAATCAACTTAATCAACAGGACTGTAGAAAAGTCATTGCTTAAATCACAAATATCCCACTTTATATCTAGATGGCAAATATAGGCCTTTGGAATACTTAGAAGTTTGTACAACAGTGGCTTTTGTTAGATTTTCTTGGAACAATACCTCATTCTCCTCTAATATCAGCTCAAAGGTAATAATAATAATAGTGGATTTGGCAATTCCTGGAGACAGCAGAATAGAAGATAAAGGACTGGAGAAGATAATAAAATAACAAAGATATGCAAATAGAAGTACAATGACTATGGCAAAAGAAAGTAAAAAATAGTACCAATAGTAATAGGTGCTTGGGTGCAATCCCAAAACAACTGCAGCACCACTTCAACACCATCAGCATTGACAAATTCACCATCGGTCAATTGCAAAAGGCAGCTCTACTTAGGATCATTTACCTCCTGCAACAGTATCTCTAACACCATCAAACACCAACATGAGTCTCTCCCAAGTCTTTTAGAAGGACTTGATAGATGAATAAAAATTCCAAATCCAATTTGAACACCTGGCTGAAAGTGTGACGAATCCTAATAATAATAATAATAATAATAATAATAATAATAATAATAATAATAATAATAATAATAATAATAATAATAATAATAATAATAATAATAATAATAATAATAATAATAATAATAATAATAATAATAATAATAATAATACATCACTGGAAAAGATAATAGAAGATTTACATAGACATATTAGTGTAAAGAGACATGTACACATGTCGACACTCTAGCCTTTGAGACCAACAAAGTTGATTTACCTTGTTCTAGTGAAGGAATATGATATAATCTTCAACCTTGTCCTGTAGTATGTCCTACCACACCACAAGTAGTTTTATACTCATATATTCAGTATTTACATTTGAATGTTTCCTGGAATAATTAAAACTTATTGTACTAAAAGTGTTAAGTAAAATATAGATCCATCTTTCCTTCTAAGCAAAAATCCTCACTTAATTTCCCCATTATGCAAATACAGAAGGTAGTAGTGGCTTTAAAAAAAATTAAATGCCTATGCTAAATACAGTAAAGAAGCTGCTATTTATTTCTTTTATAGCTTGAAGAAACCATATAAATGAGAAGCAAATTAAATATAGACTTCAAAGCTTCTAAATCTCTTTTCCGAACTAGTATTTTTTTTTAAAAAAAAAAAACCAAGATAATTTCTCTCTCCACTGTATGGTAACATACAACCCAGGCAATTTGCCATGATTTTTTACTTTCTGAATAGTATCAGATCAGATGACAAATTTAGAGCATGGGGACAAATTTAGAGCAATAGTATCAGATCAGATGACAAATTTAGAGCAAATTTAGAGCATGACAAATTTAGAGCATGTCCTCCATTAATGACAAATCAAACTACTTAACCAATATGCCTGATTAAATTAGTCACAGACCCCACCAGACCAATTTTGCCACCTAGAAAGAAACAAGAGAGAGATGGGAGCAAAGCAAGGCATGATGGGAAATTTGAAGAAAATTGGGAATGGGCAGATGAAACCACTCTTGTTATAAAAGTTTAATACATGTTATATATGCATTGATGTTAGTTATCTTGATTGCCATTTTGTTATTCCCTTTGTTGTATTACTTATTTATCTTATTGTATTTGTGTTTTGTTTTGTTTTGTTTTGTTCACTATGATCAGTTAGAATGGCTCTGGAACTGGGTAGCACCAAAATTGAATTAAACATTAATTTAGTAAATAAATATTAGATCTCCCACTATACATTTCATTCATAGAACAGTTTTGGGGTAAGCTAAAATTCTGAACATAACTAAACAAAACAAATATCTTCTTGTTTAACATGTCATAATGCAGTTAATTAAGATCTGATTATCATTTATATTTATTTAATTTAAATTATAATCTCTGTGTTTCTAAATACTGAATAAGGAGTAAGACTGGAAGTTTACATAAAAAAGAAAAATTGCTTATTCAAAAGTTATTATTTTCCTATAAAAGGTTCCTATATGTAAAGGAAATGTAGATTCCCTCTCTCTCAATCATGTTCCCTATAATGAGAGTAACAAGGATTCTGATTTTGAACAACCCATTTAGATTTAATTGATGTTGTTTTCACAAAGACTGACCTCAAATTTCCAAACTGCTTTTGTCCAAGCCTTATCTTTCTAGGAATTAAGTACTAAAAGTCTCATCAAACAGATGGTATTATAATTGTGCACCTCAAGAGTATAAGCTGATTGACTCTTCTAGGTAAAAAGGTTTACAGCCAAGAGATACACTGGGTCTTCCTGTCATTATTATGGTGTGTTTATAAAACCTACTGATCTTAATTATGGATATAGTTCAATTCTGGCCCCATTACTGTAAAGTGGTAAACCAAAGGGAATTTGGAGAGCACAGTTGCTATTTAACATTGGCAAGAAATACTATTAGAATTTATTAGACAAGGGGGGGAATGGTGTAATGCTAATAAACTGGAAGGTGGATTATTTCAAGAAAACTGGTATCCATGCTGTACTACATAGCATGAATATGAATAATAGCATGAGAGATATTTTTTTTCTTCTGTTCAAATGTGTCTGCTTCTCCAAGACTGCCTGGACAAGCCAATGCAATTTTCTTGGCAAGATTTTTCAGAAGTAGTTTGTCATTGACTTTTTCCTAGGGCTAAGAGAAAGTGATTGGCCCAAGGTCACCAGCGGGCTTTCATGACTAAGTGGGATTGTCTCCCAGTTTTTACCTAGATGCCTTAACCACAATTCCAAGTTTGCTCTCAGAAAGAGAAATTTTTGCTTTTGCAAATTATGTGATGAGGTGTTTTGCCCAAGGTTGCCCTCTAGATTTATTCCTCCAAGCTGTGAAACTACAGTTGTTCAAGTAACTGCTTAGAACTCTCCTATGGGGTTTTGGGCCAGCAAAAGTCCAGTATCCCATTTTTCAGGCTATAATGGCAAAATGTCTTCTGGGCATGAAGATCCCAGGACTATCTCAAATCAGCTAAACCAAGTTATTAAGTCCTGCAGTGCTTTATGGCTTCAAGGATAGGATCCAGATAAGCTGGACGAGCACTGGTAAGAAAAAGATCCAGAAGTATAAGACCATGGACTGGTGCATTATCTCATTGCTATTTATTAAAGCAGATCAATTTTCTTAAGCTTTCACACAAATCCTAAATAAATATCCTAGTACTTTAAGAATCACATTAATTTTAATGAGCAAATTCCTTAAAATGCGATAAATGTGTTTAATCATTTAATATCAGTTGAGATAACACAGTATATAACAGGATAGAATTTGAATATATTTATAAGTATATCTTACATAAATCAGCTTCACTTCTATGAAAACGTGTGGACAACTATTTTTTCTTCTTCAGTAACATTAAATCTCTTTCCCTACTCTATACTTTCAAAATAAATTGTGTTTTCTACATTCAGGGCATAGCACACCAACAGACTGATGCTTTTGCACATGATAATTTTGTGGTTTTGACATAAATTAGATTTGCCTTCCAAAAGTCTCAATGTGAGATCAGGGTTAAACATTTGATTAGTTAATCAGTTTTTGCAACTAGCAGCTGTTTATTTCTTGTGCATGTGTCTATTTTAAATATTAATACAAAAGAAACATACCGTATTTTTCAGAGTATAAGACGCACCTTTTTACTCCCCAAAAGAGGGTGAAAACTTGGGTGCGTCTTATACACCCAATGTAGCCCCACCCACCCACCCACCCCCATCCTTTGGCCTCTGTCTTCCAGCAATTTACCTGTTTGCAGCAATGAGCCAAGGTGGTGCAGCGGTTAGAGGCAGTACTGCAGGCCACTTTAGCTGACTGATCCGCAGGTCAGCGGTTCAAATCTCACCGGCTCAAGGTTGACTCAGCCTTCCATCCTTCCAAGGTAGGTAAAATGAGGACCCAGATTGTTGGGGGGCAATATAAATATACATTGCTTACTGGTGTAAACCGCTTAGAGAGTGCTTGCACTGTGAGGCGGTATATAAATCTCACAAATAAATAAATAAATAAATAAATAAATAAATAAATAAATAAATAAATAAATAAATAAATAAATAAATAAATAAATAAATAAATAAATAAATAAATAAATAAATAAACAGGGAAGAGCCTGTAAAGCCAAGCAAGTCAGTAGCAGCTTCCCGACCTACAGTTGATTTGCCATGTGCTAAAATGAAACTGAAACTAGCAAAGAGGCAAATAGCTGGGAGAGATATGCAGATTTTTATTTTCTGCTGAACTGGATGCAAGGGGGTAAGTGAATAACTATAAATGTCTGTAGAATGTTCAAATTATTAGACTTATTTTTTAAAGACTTTATTATTTGCTTTGCTGGCTGTGGAATTCTGGGAGTTGAAGTCCACAAGTCTTAAAGTTGCCAAGGTTGGAGACCCCTGTTCTAGACAACTTAACAAAATAAAGAAGCTTTTTAAAATAAATGCTTGCTCTGAAGAGGCCCAGTGCTATTGTATCTTCTTTTAAATAATAGAGAATAATGTATACTTCCAGAAATTTTAATTAATTTTAACAGCTCTGTACAAGTATAGTCTGAAATGTAACAGTGTCCTGTTTAGTATTAGAGTTAAATCTTGACTTACCTTGGAGTAGATCTATTTAAATAATTGGGAGGCGTTAGTGTGACTACATTTAAGAAAACTTTCTGGCATAATGTATATTTCTCTAATTCTTTGCTATTTCTATGGGTCAGGCACACATGCACAGAAATACACAGCAAACAGTGTATATCATCTGTGCTGTTTGCTTTTTGCTGTTTGGCAAATTGCTTGGAGGCAGAGGCCTTTTTTCCTTGTTTTCCTCCCCCAAAACTAAGGTGCGTCTTATACTCCGAAAAATAAGATATATAAATAGGAATGTCACCCAAGTTAGAACAGCAGTATGGTGTAGGAAACAAATTAAAACAGAAACAGCTAGGATTATTGTCTTACTTAGGGCTAAGTGTGGGAATTTTCTACAAGTGATGATCTTGAAGACTAGGAATCATGTTAAGGGAAATTGTTATATGCAAACTCAACCTTCCTCTAAAAACATAGATGTAGCATGAGCAAAAACCATGTAGTCCAATGAACTCATACTGTTAATAACTACATCCAAATTTTCTTCCAATGAGATGATACAAAGACAAAAGACAATAGCAGATCATGATTGAAATGTAGTTTGATGATGTCAATAATACTAAAGCAAAGGAAATTATTACAGTAGAATCATTATAAATTAAAATATCAATGATCATTTAACATTAATAAATATTAGTTTGTTAAAAGGAAAAATAATGCCCATTCAATAATAAGGACAGGGTGACTATTAGAGTTGGAAATGGGTTTAATTTGCTGATGCTATGTCAGAATACAAATTCCCAAAGCCTTCTATGCTTTTTATGTCTTTATACACTCAATCTATCTCTTCCAGTATAATAATCTTCCCCCATGCTAGATATTTTATTGCCTATGCATGCAAATGAAAGGACCTCAGCTGGTGAGTCTATTTCTCACGTTCCTGAAAGTTCACTTGCCATGTTTTTGGCTTTTCCCCCTGTCCTTAATTGCATAGAACTGCTGTCTAATTCACTTACACTTAGCTAAACTGTTCAGTAGAGAGAGGTGTAAATAATTTAGAGCTAGACTAATTGAGTTTTAAATATCTAAGCATAACTACCTCTAATTCAAAATGGTTTTGCCAAATCTCCCAGGGTTTTAAAAGGGAATGGTAATAGCTATGAGTGTGTTCATTTAAATATGAGTATGTATGTGTGCACATGCACATGTCATGAGTGCACATATGCATGTGTGTGCATGTGTAAGACCCATATAAATACATTTACCAACAGACATACTTGCCTTAAGGAATACTTTATTCACATTAACCCAATAACAATTGGGATACAGGTTATTATTTTCATAGATGAAAACTGAAGGGATGCAGCTATCATAATCCTGCCTCCACATTAGAACAAGATACTTATCTTCTCTCATATTTTTATGAGATTTAGCAACTAGTGCTGGGCACAAACAGCCTTTTGAAGTTTTCTTCCAAATAGTAGGTAGGAAAAAAATGGCTAGATAATTTTCCAATGATTTCTAAGAGCAGGGGCTCCATCTAGAAATGATGGTAGGAGCAATACCAGTGGGAGAAGTTCTATCATAATAGCTTCCTTTGGAATTTAATTGAAGTTTGGAAAGCCAGGAAGGCTGAAGATCACAGGAGACATGACTATGTAATGAAAGACAGGTCAGTCATATAGCTCTTGATCTCTTTGTAGCTAAATAACAAAGTATAAAACCATCATATTCCACCTAAGAGAATTTCTCCAAATTGTCTTCTGCTTTAAAAGAATTTCTAAAGTAAACATTCTTTCTTCAGACTGAATGAGAATTGATTGGGAACAAAAGAGAATGAGATTTTCTCTGCCCAGTATTAATGGTGATTTTTTTGAGCTGCATTATGCAACTGTAGTTAAAGTATTCTATCTACAGAGATCCTGTCTTCAGGTATTTCCAAAAGGTCAATAGATCCTAATATTTCTATTACAAGCCTTCCTTTGCAGAAAAAAGAACACAGTTATATAGTCAACTGAAATAAAAGAGAATCCTATTTGAATCCCTCAAACTTGGTCAAAAGTCAGACTTTCTCTAATTAAACATAGTTACATTTTGCTAGATAAAAGTTTTCCTCTGCTGGAGAACCCCAAATAGTCACAATACAAAGATTGATCATGTTCATAACAAAGAGAATATAACATTTGTTGGCATTCCTTTAAAAATGTTAAGAAAGTAATTATAGGTGAATTCAGACCTGAAATAAATGATTACATAGCATGGGGGTACCCTAAGTCTGAGCTTGCATCTTTCTATAATATCTCAAAGTTGCTGTTTTAGGAATAGTCTGAGCAGCTATGTAACAATGTAAGTATGCAGTTGCCTGAAATTTTATGACAATCTTCTAATCTTTATCCAATAAAATGGTCAGGGTCAGGAACAGAATTACTGTATTAAAGCAGACATAGTTATATCTGGCATATATATCTTATATCTGGTTAAAGTGGGATTACAGTGCACTCCATTTCAAAGTACACCCAGAGTTATATTGTAGGGGAGACGAGAGGCATAAAAATTTAATTAATAAATAAAATAAATAATAAAAACACTGTCCTAAGAGAGAAGAAAAATAAGAGCAATGTTAAGATTTCCACATTCAAACCCATCTATTTTTCTCACTTCCCAGATGGATTTGTTACTCTATTATGGAAGACATAAAGTAATGTAATGCAATGCAATGCAATGTAACAATATATACCAATATATACATCTGCGGTAGACCTAAACATATCTCTTTTGGAGTAAACTGTTGGAAGATAATGGAACTTTTTTTTTTGAAATTTTTTTATTTTTTCTCCACCATTACCATACATGTGTAAATACATATACCTTACATTATATCAATAAACACAGTTATACATTATTATACAATTGTTCTTAAAATATTCTCCTATATTACACCTAATTTATATTACTAGTCATCAACCTATTATTCTTTATTCTTTACACTCCCCTCCCTCTATCTCCCTCTCTTCCCTCTACCTTCTTACTCCTTCTCTCCCCCTTCCTACACTCCACTCCTCTTCCCCTTCCTCCTTTCTACTTCCTCTTTCTCCTTCTTTACCTTTTCTCGAGGAAGATAATGGAACTTATTACGGAAGAAAATGCAGTAAGCCTGTCCTGTTATAGATTCAATGAATGAAGTAATCATTTATTTTTCCAATATGTAGACCTAATATTTTTGACCATTAAAAATGTGTGGTATATCATTATTATTACTATCGTTATATCATTATGATCATCATCATCTACATTACTGTACATTTTATAGCAGATTTGTTTCTCTCCAAAAATATCCATTACCATTATCAATCAAGCTGACTGTGACTTGTGTTTGAAAGGCAGATGTGATACAATACACTGTATTCAGAAGAGAAGAAATTCTCTTGGAATATTGCTTACCAGTAATGGTACCAGCCTAAGGGAATATTACTTTATTACCTTTCCATACTAAACTTCAACGGAATTAATTAATTGATGCTCTTAAAGCCTCATCCTGACAAAAACATATGATACTCAAATGTTAAACATGGAGGCTAAGATGAAACTGTCAGGGGAAGGCTAAAAGTGGTTATTAATATGACTTTTGATAAATATCTTCTAGAGCTCACACTGTGCATCGTCTACTTTCATCTTGGAAAGTAGTTAATCTGATTGATGAAGATCCTGTTTCGGATTGTCTCCATGCTGCGTTTAATAACTATGCTTTTTTCCCCCCAACCCAAAATAAAAATGTACAATATTGATGAATTTTAAAAAGACCTTTGCACCAGGATATCCTACAATCATCAAAAAAGACCGACCTGTGAAGGCCAAGCTTTAGCTACACACATATTAGAGAAGTGGACCATAACAGCCATTCAATTACAATCTGTGAAGAGAAGGGAGTCAGTCATTTCTATCCCTTTTTCTTTTCTTGCATTTTTGTAAAATAAAGCTCCAACCGAGAAACTGTCAGCTGCTTCTAATGATAAGCCCTTAAAGCATGGAAGACCAAGCCCATCAGGACACCCTATCTGGATTCAAGCACAAAAAAGCAACACGACAGGAGTTTAATATCCATATCAACATCATGGAGATGAAATCTTTTTCTTCCCTTCAAAAAATATGAATCAAAATTAAAATTTTCTTCCCATATAGAGTATATAGCTATAATTTTCCTCAGTGGAATACATAGAGACTAGAGATAATACATGGAACTTGTTTCAAAAAAATATTAGACTAACTGTAAAAATTCTGCAGAAAGTTAATTTAGGAGATTTGGATGCATTTGGCTTAAGACTGCACTACAAAGTTCTAACTCTTTGCTGCCACCAAATGGTGATTGGGAGTTTTGCGATTTATATATGGTAGGCTTAATCTAAACTGAACTTCCAAATTAATTTTGGAAAGCAAAGCTACAAGGAGTTCAGAAAGCCTTGGCTCTTCTAAAAATTGCTGCTGAACTGTTACTTTTAACAATACCGAAGTAAGAAAAGAGTTGTTTTGTTTTGTTTTAATTGCAGCCTTCTGTAAGAGTTGGATCTCACCCTAATACTTGATCAATTGATCAAGCAGATCAATTACCAAAACAAGGAACAAGTAGAAACTGGGTAGCAACAGAAAGACAAAAAACAATGTTGAATCTTGAGGCTATAAATAGGATTTGTCCTTTCAACACAACAGTTGCTGGAATTCTTTTACTTTCTAACTTTCCTTCAATAAAAACTATTTATCAACCATTCTTAGATTCTTGCCAAGTCAGTTCCAATTCTGCATCTTTAGCACACCATTCAAAGACTAAATGTGACCCTGAGACTGAAAAGTTATATCTATAATTTATTCAGCATCAATAAAGGACCCAACCAAGTTTTCTGATCTATTGCAATTGAACTTGTAATTCCACACATCAGGCACGCAGAGCCTCCAAAGTCCCCCCCTTTTAGTTTCTTCTCTAGGCCCCACTCTTCCCATGTGGACTTATTCCTCATTCTAACATGACAATGGAATGGCCTAGCAATTCCAAAGAATCAGTTCATCCAACATGCTTGCATGCAGTATCAAAAAGGCCTTTTAATTATGAAAAGTTTATTTTTCTCTGCTGCTGACAAAGCTGAAGTCTCTACAAAAAAAAGTCATAATTCCACACCTCCACAAATAGAAAGGTGACATTACTTTTGCAAAAAAAGACCAAAGGAATAAATTATGGTTATGTTGATATGTGATGTAAGAGGACAAAGAAACATCGTATCCCCTATTCCAGATGAAAAAAGCTAACGTGGCACTCAAATTGGTGGCAATTTGGTAGTACATGTGATATGATATCTAGATTTAGAAAGTTACAATTCATTCTGAAGATACTTCAAAATTGCTGTTAGCACAATTCTAGCTACAGTTTCTCAGAAGTAAGTCTATAAATTCAGCATACTTATTTGTAAGTGAGCCTGAAGGTTATTATAGCATTTGTAATGTCTCATTCAGTTCTATTTCCCCTATAACAAATAGAAAGTCTACCTTTTAATGTGATTGTAATGAGAATTAAGCTTTGAACAGAAATAAATATATTAATATTTACATAAATATGTATATAAAGTATATAATATGATTTCATAATATCCATTGTCTGGTGCAAATTTTGTTGTATGTACATTAATATTTCTATTAATATATCCTATGTCCTGTTTGTGTCCTCTAAATGGAGGTAGTAATTGAACTCCACAGTCCTAAGACCTGGTGATTTGAATGTAAAATAAGTATCTAAAGTGCACTAATTGGGGGATATGAGCAATGTAATTAAAAGAAATATGACACTTTTGCAAAATAATGAATTAAATGTTACATTATGCAGACCTAGACAGTCTAATCTTTGTGCAAGATTAGACTGTCTGTAGAAAAATTATGAGGCAATGGGTAATAAAAAAACCCTTTTTATTTAAATTAGATATGCAGTGGCTCCAACCTTTTGGCCATTCATATATATACTGTATATATCTTTAGTATATCTTACCATATGAATTGTAGTCATATAGTTGCTTCCTTAAAATATGCATAAGCTTTGGTCACACCATGGATCCTGAGGTGAAATGGACTAAATCAGAACACATGTTAACTTCTTGGAATAGAGTAAATTTATCTTTTCACTGGAGGAGGGGTAGCAAAAGAGTAGTAGTATCTAATTTTTTTCCCCAGAATCATGAAACTTAGGCCTTATCTGGTTTTTGGGGAGATCAAGGATATTGCAAAATAAAATGGGGAAACAACAACTGACTAAGTTGGTACATCAATCAAACTGGACAAGTACAGACTCCAACAGATAGTTAAGACTGGGGAAAAAAACAATTGTTACCAGCTTGCCTTCCATAGAAGACTTGTATATTGTGCGAGTCAAAAGGAGTGCTGAGAAGATATCTACAGAGCCCTCACATAAACTCTTTCAATTCCTTACCTCGATGGTGCTATAGGGCATTGTATGCCAAAACAACTAGACACAGGGACAGTTTTTTCCCTTGTGCCATCACTCTGCTCAATACCTAATTCTCTCACTGCTGCCTAATAGCAATAGCACTTAGACTTGTATACTGCTTCACAGTGTTTTACGGCCCTCTCTAAGCAGTTTACAGAGTCAGCTTATTGCCTCCAACAATCTGGGTCCTCATTTTACCGACCTTGGAAGGATGGAAGGCTGAGTCAACTCTGAGCCTGGTGAGATTCGAAACTGCCAAATTGCAGGCAGCCGACAATCAGCAGACGAGGCCTGCAGTACTGCATTCTAACCTCTGCGCCACCACAGCTCTTTGTCTATTAACTCATGTAGTGTGACTGCAGTATTATTATTTATAATTCTTATTATCTTCTTTACTCCCCCCGCCTTTCATATATTATTATTTCAGGTAGTCCTGGACCTATAATAGTTCATTAAGTGACCATTCGAAATTACAATGACATTGAAATAACTGACTTATGACCACTGTTCACACTTACAACTGTGGCAGCATTTCCATGGGCACATAATCAAAATTTCGATGCTTGTCATCTGGCATGGATTTATGATGATTGCAAGTGTCCTGAGGTCATGTCATCACCTTGTATGACCTTCTGACAAGCAACTATGTTACTAACTTAACAACTGTAGTGATTCACTTAACAACTGTGACAGGAAAGATGTAAAATGGTGCAAAATTCACCTAGTAACTGTCTCACAAAATTTGTAGCAACAGAAATTTTGGGCCCAATTGTAAGTTAAGGACTACAGTATTATTTGTTGCTTTGGATGTACACTGAGTGCTTTTGTACTGGAGATAACTTTTTTGTGTGTCTAATCACATTTGGCCAAGTAAAGTACTCAATTCAGTTCAATCCAATTCAATAATTACAGCAGAAACAGATGGGTGGGAAAGATCCAAAATAGATTCAGTGAATTATTGCATTAAATCAGAATTGTCCCTGGACCAGATCATCATTGGTCCACTGAATTACAGAATCTTAAAAATAGATCTTATTGCTTATATCTATCATATCTATCATCCTTTGGGAGTTGGGCGGCATATAAATATAATAAACAAACAAACAAACAAACAAACAAACAAACAAATAAATAAATAAATATTAAGCACCTAGTGCATATTAAGCAACTAAATTAGGTAGCTGTCTGACTGGAGATTGACAGATTTGAGGGAAAGACTACAGATGCATTTATATTTTCACTGCAACCCTTGACACCTGCTGCGTCCAGGCTTCTCTCAGGTCCTCAGCTGACACCAGGCTGCTGCTGCAAGCTGATTGATCGCAGCCATTCTGGCATGACTATATAAGGAACTGTCAAGGGTACTGACTTTGCCGCTCTCTGTTAGCCTGAGCGTGCCGCACTAAGCAGATAGGCTAGTGCTTTCATGGTTAGCATTTACCTTGACCTGAATAAACTTGTTAGCCTTTCGAACATGTCTGCCTCAGTTTGTATGTCTTATAAGACATATCAACTGGTGACGAAGGTTGGGATTTTTATCCCCAAACAAACGAGGCTATAAGACACGGAGCTGAGCTGTCACTACAGAGAGCTGAAGTCACTATAAAAAATCCCCTTCTGTGGAGAATGGCAGCCTTGCCCATTTTTGCCACTTACAATCCTGCTGTTGAATCTTGGAACACTTATTTAGAAAAATTTGAATTCTTCCTAATGGCTAATGAACTCTGTAATACTCTCTGGCATTTCTAATGACAGGAAAAAAGCCCTTTTCCTCTCTAACTGTGGAAATGAGGTATTTGAAACTGCAAAAAATCTTTTGGCTCCTCATACTGTGTCCTGGGATGTTATCTCAGAGAGCTTAAGGAACCATTATTCCCCTGTTCTATCTGTGATAGCTAGAAGACATGCCTTTTATCACAGAAACCAAAAAGAGGGGGAAACTATTAACCAATACATGTCTTCACTCAGGGCAGCTGCCCTTTACTGTGAATTTGAACACTTAGATAATGCTCTGAGAGACAGGCTTGTGTGTGGCATCAGAGATTTAAGATTACAACACCACCTACTTACAAAAACAATACTTCCATTACAAGTAGCCTTAGTGTTAGAATGATGATTTACGATTAGAGGTGATAAGATCTTTTCCTTTTGAATCTAATCCTTAACAAATGAAACACAATTATAAAGTCTAAATAACAAAATGTTTATTTCAATATAAAAGAATATAAAAAACACAATAAATCTTAATAACTACATCTCTGCAATCTAAAACGTCCTTCTTCAATGAAGGATAGTAGCAGAAGGGAAGAAATGAATGAATGGAATGTCACACATGCGCAGTTCACTCACCACGTGACTGCTTTGCTAGAAAGTCTGGGTACCATATATCTTAGTGTATGAGCACAGCTGACAATCAAAAATCACATTGTGACACTTAGAAGAGGCAAGAGCAGCAGAACTTGCAAACAGGTCTGCCTCAGAGATTCAGCAAACAACCTTTTCAAATTTTCCCGCCAAAACAGAGGCTGTCCATTCGGAAACAGCAGACAAAATAGAGGACATTACTGAGGGAATCAAAGAAGACGTACATCCCCTCAGTTTTCAGGATCAGAGAAAAGACAACACGGCAAAACAGACAACATGAAACACCTGCTTGAGCTGTGGGGGACCACACCTGAGAGCTGCTTGCAAGTTCAGAACTGCAGACTGCCTGATATGTGGACGAATGGGCCATCTGGCAAGGGTATGCAGAGCCCCACAGCCAATTACAAGGCCACTAACTAGACCATTAAATTTTAAAAAACCATCCTTCAAATTTGAACACAGGGAAGATGAATGCTATACTATTACAAATGACAGCTATCCCCATGAAAGCATAATTGGAAATGCAATAAGCAATAGCAAGAAAAAATATATTTTACTATACTTTTGGAGGGATCTCCATGTAAAATGGAAGTAGATACTGGTTCCTCCATGTCTCTTATATCTTGGCAGGCTAGTAAAGAAATTGGTTCCCCAATTTACCAAATCTAAATTTAAACCTGCCCCTACTAAATTAAGAGATTACCAGGGTAGAATCATTCCTATATTAGGCACCTACCCCTTCCATATTCGATATGGAAATTTCTCTAGTATCCTTCCCCTCATTATTGTAGAAGACCCACTGTCTAGCCTTTTAGGCATTGAATGGTTCCATTCCCTGGGCCTCTCCCTTTCTGGAATCCATCAAATACAAGAACTGATCCTGTCTGATCTCATTAGGGAGTTCAACATGGTCTTCACCTCTGCCCTAGGTAAGGACACTGGGAAACCCATTTCCTTTAATTTGGATCCCCGGGTTGCTCCCATTCGTATGAAATATAGATGAGTCCCCTTTGCCCTGAGGAAAAAAGTTGATGCGGCCTTGGATAAATTAATAAGTCAGGGCATCCTTGAGGCAGTTGACCACTCGAGATGGGAAACACCAATAGTCACCCCTGTTAAGCCAGACGGGTCAGTCAGGTTATGTGCTGACTACAACTTGACTGCACACTCAAAAAGGCCTTCCAAAATTCCGCTTACCCCATAACTGTGGTTCAGCACTTCCTCCATTCCCTAGGCCAGGGCAAGATTTTCGCAAAATTGGACCTAACCCAGGCCTACCAACAGATTCCTTTTGACGAGGCCACAACAGAGGCCCAAACTATCATCACTCATAGGGGGTAATTTAAATGCCACAGGCTCCAATTTGGAGTTACTGTTGCCCCTGGTATATTTCAGTGTTTAATGGAACAACTGCTCCAGGGTATTCCTGGAGTAGTTCCTTATTTCAATGATATTTTGGTGTCTGCTGTTGATATCTATCAATTGAAAGCACGATTAAGGACAGTATTGGAGAGATTCAAGCAATCTGGACTCACTCTTAAATTAGAAAAATGCAAACTAGGTGTAAAAGAAGTTGAGTTCCTGGGCTACAGAATAGATTCTTCAGGGTTACACCCGACCAAAGCTAAAGTTAAGGTGATTCATGAGGCCCCTACTCCTAAGAACAAAACAGAATTGCAGGCTTTTCTAGGCCTCATTAACTTTTACAGTGTTTTTTGTGCCCCACAAGGCTTCCGTAGCCGAACTTTTACATAGGCTTTTAGATTCAAAGAGACCTTGGCTGCAGGGCTCAAGAGAAGCTGCCACATTTCAGGCTATAAAACGACTGCTCACGTCTGACAGTCTTCTTTTACAATATAGTGACAAGATGCCATTGGTTTTAACATGTGATGCCTCTCCATTTGGCATAGGAGCCGTCCTTAGTCACAGGTTGCCTTCAGGAAGGGAGGCACCCATCGCTTTTTTCTCTCGCACCATGTCCCAGACAGAAAAAAACTACAGGCAAATAGATAAGGAGGCTTTAGCCCTGGTAACTGGAGTAAAAAGGTTCCATGAATACCTATATGGTGGCCATTTCACTTTGGTCACAGACCACAAACCATTGCTGGGGATTCTCTCTGCAAACAGGCAGTCCCCTCAAATTATGTCTCCAAGGATGACCAGGTGGACTGAATTTCTAGCTGCCTATAACTACGCCCTTGAGTACAGGCCAGGAAAACACCTCACACACGCAGATGCCCTGAGTAGATGCCCTCTATCTATTCCAGTGGAAAATCCAGCTCCTGTTAACTCTGTGCTGAAGAACTACCAAACATTCTATCAGCAGCGGACATGGCCAAACACACGTCCAAAGACAGAATTCTTTCTCAGGTTTTGGACTGGGTCAGGAGAGGCTGGCCTTTAGACTCTGGGGGTATGCTATTCCAGCCATTCCGGACAAAGCAAAACAAACTATCCACAATGAAAGGCTGTTTGCTCTGGGGGCATAGAGTTGTTATTCCTTCCACTTTACAAAACCACATCCTGTCTACCTTACATGATAGCCACCCGGGTATAGTGAGGATGAAAGCTCTGGCCAGGAGCTATGTATGGTGGCCAAACTTAGATCGAGATATTATCGAATGGGTGTCTGGGTGTCAGACATGTCAAGAAACAAGAGCAAACCCACCTAAAGCAAGCACCTCCAAATGGGATACACCAAGAGGGCCTTGGTCATGCCTTCACATAGAACTGGCTGGCCCAGTGCAGGGTCAAATATTCTTTGTGGGGGTGGATGCTTACTCTAAGTGGGTAGAGGTGAAGCTGATGTCCTCCACCACCTCTGATGCAGTCATCAAGATATTACAGACTTTGTTTGCCACTCACGGCATCCCAGACATTCTGGTGTCTGATAATGAGCCCCAATTTACTTCTGGTCCTTTTGAAGTATACCTAGCAGGACTGGACATAAGGCACATTCTAACTGCTCCTTTTTTTCCTGCTACCAATGGTAGGGAAGAAAGGGCTGTACACTCAGTTAAGGAGGCCCTGGCAAGGTTAGGGCCTGGGGACTGGAACTATAAAATCTCAAAATACCTCCTGTTGCAGCATGCCACTCCATGCCCAGAAACAAACCAAAGTCCTGCTGAGCTGTTGATGGGAAGGAGGATAAAGACAAACTTTGACAGACTTCACCCCAATTATTCCCCAGACCTTCCCAGGGATTCAACTTCAAAAATCAGAACTTTCCAACCAGGAGACCTGGTGTATGCCAGGAACTATGCAGGCCACCCCCTATGGTTTCAGGTACTGTCACAAACCAAGCAGGCCCCAGGTCATACACACTGGTTCTGGACGATGGGTGAATGTGGTGAAGCCACATTGACCATATCAGGGGTCGCTGGAGCCCTAAGACGACAACATACACACTAGAAACTAACCCCAATGTTTCAGATAAAAGTTTGTTTACAGATGGGCCTTTTCCAGGAACTGAGGCGAACTACGACAACCGCAGCAAGCACGACTCACTGGACACCGAGGACTCTGTTCCAGCCATGGAAGCAGCCAGCGAGGCAGAAAGCCTCCAGAGATGGCAGCAGGAGCTTCTGCGGCAATCCTACCCAGTCCAGCTTCAACAGGAACCCTCCGACGGTCAGACTGAGTCAGAAGAAGGCCTGCCTACCTGCAGGACTACGAATGCGCCATCTAGTGATAGAGGAGTGCTGCATCCTGGCTTCCCTCAGGTCCTCAGCTGATGCCGGGCTGCTGCTGCAAGCTCATTGGTCGCAGCTGTTCTGGCATGACTACTGTATATAAGGAGCTCTCTGTTAGCCTGAGCGTGCCGCGCTAAGCAGACAGGCTAGCACTTTCACAGTTAGCATTTACCTTGAGCTGAATAAACTTGTTAGCCTTTCGAACATGTCTGCCTCAGTTTGTATGTCTTCTAAGACATATCAACAATAATCTTATTCATCTCAAAGCAACAATTTAAGTAATACATTTTTAAAAATGTATATATGACCACCCTCCCACCCTCCACACACAATGATCAGGTGTAAAGGGATATAGATTGAAAATTACTTTGTGATTTTTATTGATGTTTAACTCTTATGCAATTCTTAAATCTTTCTGATGAAAAATTTAAAAAAAACCTTCAGCTTTTAAAAAAAATTACGCTCAACTATTTATGAATCTTATTCTGAACATTGAGTTGGATTTCCTTTTTTCTATACAATCCATGTCAGGTTGGGCCATTGTAGACACCAGATAAGTCTCTTGAAAAGTTTATATAGTATCTATACACCCTTAATGTTCATTCCTGTGAATCTTTTCAGATTTTTAATTCACCTTATATATTTCCCTGCACACGTGTAGGATTAAAATCATCATAATTGTGGTGACTGATTTAGTAATTTATAGCTCAATGTATCATATACATATACATATACATATACATATACATATACATATGTATATACATATACATACATACATACACACACAGACACACACACACACATTTATATATATATACACCCAGGGTGCCCTTATACTATAGGAAAAAAGAGAAAGAGTGAAAAGAAGAGGAGAAAGAGTGGAGGAAGTATACTTCCCTAGGGGCATAATATGCTGAACCCACTGCTGGTAAATCAGCAATATAAAATAGGGAGCTCAGTGGAAATAGCATGTCCTATCTACAGAAAAGCATCTGGTGAAGTTTTTGCCCTGCAAGACCATCATTCATTTGTTATTTCAGGGTTGTCAAGATGAGCTTCAAAAGCAGCAGCTGGAACGAGATAAATCAGTAGAATTCAGTAATATGAATCGAAAGAATAGAAATAAAGACACATTTCTTAGCTTAGGACAAAGAAAATCAGGATGCTGAAAGGGAAGCTATAGTGTAATATTTACATTTGCCTAATTACCAATAAACTTCCAACCTGTGATTCAGCTGATTCAACTATATATACTTGATAACAACTTCTATTTTTGCATTCCAAGGATACACTCAAAATATAACATTTATAAAGCCATTGATCAGGAATAGCATTTTGCCTGAAATATGAATGTTTAGTGCATTTATGTGCATTTTTGTATACCAATTATACTAAAACATGCTTTCCTTAATATTTTGTACAACCCTTTCCCAAATATATAGGTTTTTGTTTGCATTTTTCCATAGATACATAGTTTGTGTGCATAGTTTCAATGGAGAGGAGCATTCCAAAACTTATTAATAATCAAATCATACATTAGGATAATCCTTGAACAGTCCTGGTTCACAAAGAATACGTTTCTATTTGGAGAAATTAAAGTACAGTGTTCTATTTAATAGTGTGTGCTCTTTGAAAAATTGTTTAATGTAAGTTTGGTTTAAAGATTAAAGATGTTTTTTAATGGTAGGAAAGCAGAGTTCTTGATGTTGCCCCTCAAGACAGGATAGTGCACAGAGCCTCTGCACGGGAGGTCATGAAAGTCAAGATGGTGGCCATATCCATGCAAACAAAACCCTGCTCCATAACAAAATAGGCAATATTTCAATTGACATTTTTTTTTGAGTCCCTATTCTCAGAGATGTTCCTGGATTGATCAGGCATATATAGATCACAAGCTACCTGATACCGCTTTTTCGCTAATGAGGAGTTGCCCTGTACTTCTGCTTAAATTATAGTAATTATTTCTACATTTCTGTAGCTATAAATTGGTACATGTACATTTAATGCAAATATATGTCCTATTTTGTCCTGCTTTTGAAAGACGCATTTCTTTTATTTTGCAAAGCATAACTAGCTAACAGCAATAAGAGTTATTTCCAGATTAGGCTACCACAATCCTGGTTTTTTGTTTGTTTTTTAAGAAAAGGAAGGGAAAAAAGGATGAAAAGGAGTTTCTTGGCCAAGCTGTTTAAACTTCATGGATTCTAATGCATGATCCACCAAGCTATGCAAATCCAGTAGATCATGCATTAGGTACTGTGGTGCCCACATACAGGTACTGAATGTAAAATAGTAAGTTATTGTTTAAAGTTAAAATGTTGTTAAAAGGAACTGTTTAAGCAAGTAAGTATAGAGCCAGACAGCTTTAAAATACATGGTAAGTAGAAAGGGGGAGGTGTTTATCCCAGTGCTCCAGGAGGGAGGAGGGATAGATGACATCATAAGAGACAGCCAATAGGAGCATAGACAGCAGGGCCAGGAACTATAAAAGGCCTGGCTGAGAGAAATGTTGAGCTCTCTGTAATGTTATGAAGTAATTGTCAAAGGAGGAAAGCTCTGTTATGTTATGAGGTAACTTCCAATAGAAGAAAGAGCTAGTGAGAAGAGCTAGAAGAAGAGCTCTCTCTGATATGTGGTAACTTCCAGTAGGGAAGGATTTAGTAAGAAGAGCTAGAAGAAAGCTCTCTGTCTGTATTAGTGAGAAGAGCTGAGGAGCTCTGTGTGTGACTTCCAAAAGAGGGAAGATTTATAGAGAAGTTAGGCCTTAGGCAGTTCTGTGGGAAGCAGGTGCCAGGATCAGGGAACAAGAGTGATTGATATATATTGAATAATCTGTGGATAGAGATAAACGGTGAAACGTGCTCTTATCTATAGGCCTAGAAACAAAGAAGAATTAGATTTGCTTAGGGTTAGTCAGGAAAGCAAAGAGAGTCTCAGAGAGTGAAGAAAAGTAAAAGAAAGAATTGAAGAGCTGGTGTCTGTAACAAATTCACTTGACAATTACTGAGAAGTTGTATTTAAATAAACTGTTTAATAGTTTGTTCAAGAAACGTGTCAACGTCTGTCTATTCCTCACATAAAGCTAATCTTAAACAATCCTGCAGAGCTTAGAGATATTCCAAAAGAAGAAGCAAGCCTCTAAAGTGAGAGAAAAGTGAAGCAGGGGGTGCAACCCTTGGTCAGGGAGATATAAAAGGAAAATTAAACAAGATCGCTACCAAGACATATCAAACGAATAAAACCTGTGACAGGGAGGGGGCTGGAGCCGTACCCCCCCCCCGCAGGTACAAATGAAACTTTTTTTTCAAATGAATAAGAAACTAAACATTAGAGAAAGAATCCACTTACTAATGTTTTACCCATGAAAATTTAAACTACATTTTTTAAATAAACCATGCAAAATCTTGTTGTCTTTTGAAGATTAAAAGACTTTGATTGGTACACACACACACACACACACACACACACACACACACACACACACACACACACACACACACACACACACACATATATATATATATATATATATATATATATATATATATATATATATATATATATATATATATATATATATAATTTTATTTTACAGTCACAGACCAAAATACAAATGCAACAAAGAAACACAAAAAGAGAAAAATACAATCACAAACAATTAACACCAGAAGCCTTGGCTAAAGGGAATTACAACGTTCTCCTCTAATAGTTACAGCTCTTTAAAAAAAAATTGAAACCTGAGAAGTAATATAGGAGGAGTCATCCCCTAGACCAGTGATGGCGAACCTATAGCACGCGTGCCACAGGTGGCACGCGGAGCCATATCTGCCGGCACGCGAGCCGTTGCCCTAGCTCAGCTCCAGCGTGCATGTGCACGCCAGCCAGCTGATTTTCGGCTCACATGGAGGCTCTGGGAGGGTGTTTTTGGCTTCTGGAGGGCCTCGGGGAGGGACAGGGGGGGCGTTTTCACCCTCCCCAGGCTTCAGGGAAGCCTCTGGAGCCTGGGGAGGGTGAAAAACAGGCCTACCAGGCCCACCAGAAGTTGGGAAATGAGCCATTTCCGGCCTCCAGGGGGGCAGGGGAGGCTGTTTTCGCCCTCCCCAGGGATTAAATTATGGGTGTGGGCACTCGCGCATGCGTGATAGCGCGCATTCATGCATTTTCGGCACCCGAGGAAAAAAAGTTTCACCATCACTGCCCTAGACAATATAAGGCCAAATTACTAGCATTAGAACCAGAGGGATCAATTCCAGGAAGAGACAATAAATTGGTACATAAAATTTTCCAATTTTCTTTATATTGATACATTTTTTTCTTAGTTGCATTTAGTATTATTTTAGTGATCTAGGGAAGACACTTCAAGAATGAGGGAAGTTTTCCCATTTGGGAAACCTAATCTTGGACAGAAGTATATAAGGTTTGTATTCATTAAGTACAGGTTGAAGAGGAAATGGCTTTAGCTTAGCTTGATTTTAATCAAATTCATTTTCCATCAGAGCTGTACCTCAACATGCCAGCAGAGAAAAAGAAGTTGAACAGCAATCACATTAGCTAGTGAAGGTTATTGTTGATTTCCACTTTGGAGAGACATTTTGATAAGACCTTCAATTTGAGGGTTCCAAATTTCATGCTCCCAAAAAGCTTGATTGTGGCTTGCATAACTGGCTTCCCAAAATCATCAGCAAGTTGTCATTTGTAATGGGCAGAAAAAGCAAATTATTGACAATACTTTGACAATTACTTCATTTTAGTTAAAAATTAGTTAAATTCATATTACCTTAAATCCAATTCACTTTGATTCTGGCTCCTCATACTTGTTTATTCTGCACATTGTAGTTTATTTTTAAAAATAAATAACTTCCTTTCATGGAAAGAGAAAACTGTTTAAGAGAATTGTTTATCAGTGAATAACAAGTAGGGTCCTAAGGATGATGTTCTTGAAGGTGGTCTTTAAAGTTCACATGTTCTGCCTGAGGTCAAATACAGGATGGCAGTTCTTTGTTCTGTGTTCACAAACTTGTAAGATTGGAACTTGAATCAATATAAAAGAAAAGTAAATTATTTTAGGGATGGTGACAATCATATGGCACAGTGAATTCCAACAATTCTCCTTTTCATTAACAAGTCTGCTTAACTATAACTCTAACCCAGTTTTTTTTAAGTTCATCCCAATACCAGGCCATCACAAAAACTACACAGAACAAACGATGTATGTGTTTTGTTTCTTTCATTCTTGCTTTACTGCGAGTTGCTATGTGTCCTGTGAGAGAAAAGGTCGATCATAAATTAAAATAATAAACCAGTAAAATAACTACTGTGAAGGCTTAGTCATTTTTATCCATCACTGCAAGTGTGTAGGAAGTTAGCACCCACCCCCCTCCTAGAAAAATGAAATATCCTAGGAATATTATATAGAATATCCCTGGAAACATGCTTTAGGCAGAAAAAAGATTCACACTTAGTAGCCCCACCCTTGCCAATGGGCCATTAAGGATTGGGCCCAGCTCACCCATTCCTCCCACCCTTGCCAATGGGCCATCAAGGAATGGCCTAGCCCAGTTCATTCCCCCTACCTAGCCTGGAACAGTCTTCTACATAACAAACAAAGAATCATAATAGGAATCCCAAAGCTCTTTCATTACACCACATGGGACCTGGTAAGATTCCATCAACCATGCCCCCGGGACTTAGGACAGCCCACAAGAGTTGCCCCAGCATGTCCCTGGGAATCTAACAGCCAATGGAATACATTTCTGTATAAGAAAAGGAAACAGTTAGGGAGGGGCCCAAGAGAGAGTATAAAGCAAGGAACTGCCAGCATTTTGTATTTGTATTTGTATTTGTTTATTTGTCAAGCATAAATGAATATAAGCAAAGTACAAACAGTAAAACATGATTGAATATATATATAATATTACAAGCATGAATAAGAGTAGAAGAGGTATGAATATATGGGTACATTAGGACAGGAACGGTAGGCACGATTGTGCGCTTATGCACGCCCCTTACTGACCTCTTAGGAATGGGGTGAGGTCAATGGTAGATAATAAGAGGTTGAAGTTTTTGGGGTTTGGGGAAGAAACTACTGAGTCAGGTAAAGTGTTCCAGGCGTTGACAACTCTGTTGTTGAAGTTGAATTTTTTGCAATCAAGTCTGGAGCGGTTTACATTAAGTTTGTATCTATTATGAGCTCGTGTATTATTGCGGTTGAAGCTGAAATAGTCGTTAACGGGTAGGACATTGAGGCGGATAATTTTGTGAGCTACACTTAGGTCAGATCGAAGGCGGCGGAGTTCTAAATTTTGAAGTCCCAAAATTTCTAGTCTGGTTTCATAAGGAATTCTGTTGTGAACAGAGGAATGTAATACTCTTCTGGTGAAGTATCGCTGGACATTCTCAATAGTGTTAATGTCTGATATGAAGTGTGGGTTCCAGACTGATGAGCTGTATTCAAGGATCGGTCTAGCAAATGTTTTGTATGCTCTGGTTAAGAGTACAATGTTACCAGAGAAGAAGCTGCGCAAGATTAGGTTAACCACTCTTAATGCCTTCTTTGCTATGTAGTTGCAGTGGGCTCTGGCACTTAGATCGTTTGAGATGAGTACTCCGAGGTCCTTTACTGAGTGAGGATCATCATCAAGGTCATGATCATTAAGTCTGTATTTGGTGTTTTGATTATTTTTGCCAATGTGTAAAACTGAGCATTTGTTGATAGAGATTGGTAGTTGCCACTTGTTAGACCATTCAGAAATATAGTCAAGGTCTTTTTGAAGGGTTGCAGTATTGTCTGTGGTGTTGAAAAGTTTTACGTCATCTGCGAAGAGGATGCTGTTACTTTGTATAATATTACAAATGTCATTTATGTAAAGAATGAAGAGAGTGGGTCCTAAAATGCTTCCTTGGGAAACACCGTTGTTAACAGGTACAGGGTTTGATAGAGATGATCCTATTTTAACCACTTGTTGTCTGTTTGACAGGAATGCAGTTATCCATTTATGTAGGGGGCCAGAGATGCCATAAGATTTTAGTTTTAGGAGTAGTTTGTCGTGTACTACGGAGTCAAAGGCTTTACAAAAGTCTATGTAGATTGCATCTATTGCTTTGCCCTGGTCGAGTTTTGTAGTCCATATGTTTTTACAATGTAGAAGTTGTAGGTTGCAGGATAACATTTTTCTGAAACCAAATTGTTTTTGAGAGAGTAGGTTGTTTGTCTCTAAGTGGAGGGAAATGGATTGGTTGATGATTGATTCCATGACTCTGCAGGTGGCGCAACATAAGGAGATTGGTCTATAATTTTCAACTAGGTTGGGGTCTCCCTTTTTGAAGACAGGGATAATTTTGGTCCTTCCTTTTCTCTGGACCAAACACCTGAAAACATGTGATCCACCTTTTCTGTTCAGGAGTTCATGCCATGTGCTCCTGTTCCTTTGTTCTCCATTAAACCTTCTTTCCAAGCAACTTCCATGAATCCAATGTTCTTTTTCCCCACTTGGAACTGAACCCAGAAGAATATTACTTCCAACAAGTGTTAAAGAGAAAAGTGTTCCTGACAAGTTTCTTTTTACCACAATCTCACTCAGGCTAACATTGTATGGATCTCATTATATGGTCCTGGCATCAAACTGGTAAAAGGTAAATCTGAAAATGTGTCTTTTTAATCAGTCTTTTCAAAGGTTTAAAGTAAATAACATAGTCTGGAGCAGAGAATTGGTTTCAAATAGTTTAACTGAAATTCACTTTTTAGTTTTCAGATAAATGCAAGAACAAACACAGATTGAGCACAGGACAAAATGCCATGGACAGGAAATAGATCGTTTTTCAGTCCTTAACCTTGCCCACCAAATATTGAATACAAAGGTTCTATTTTAAAGGAAATTAGCCAGCATATATTCATGTTAATAGTGATCACAGATAAGAGTTACTTCAATACAATAGTGTTCTAATATTCTAATTTCTGTGTCTAAGTGAGAAACAATAAGGAAACTGCTTAGAAGTAGCTCTGTGTGTTTCTCTTGTTTTTGGAGCCCGATCTTGCCAAAGTAAAACAGCTACTTGCATCATTGAAGATGTATTCTGAGAATTTTTAGGAAGAAACTATCTTGACCTTCTTTATCCCAATCAAACTATATAACCTTCACTGTCTCTGGAATGCAGCTCTTCTCTCCTGGGAATCCAGACCACATCTTGCTGCAGATTTTTTCCTTCCCAAAGTCCAAGTCAAAATTGCCCTGGTGGATGTGTCCAATGATCAAGAGGGGAAGGTTATGTATGCAATAGGCTCAAACATCAAGTATGTTCTAGAATTCTACATGTCATTCATTCAGCAATACATATACCAGGAGAAGGAAGGAAATGAAATGTTAAGAGTGGAACAACAAAATGTGAATTTAAACTGCTTCTGCAAAGGGCTAGGGATGAGACAAATGTGATATTGTGTGGAGGTGCCTTTTAAAAAATGTGAGGCATTTTCACCCTGTAGTTAAAGGACATAATGATAAAACCTTAGTCCTACAATAAGCATATTTTGTATTATTAGTTAATAGAATTATTTTAAATATAAAAGAAACTAACTTCTGGCATATGATAACACTTCTATTTTGAACACTTACAATTCTTAGAAGTCAATTTTTCTTTGAACCTCTCACCCTATGTTGAGATGAAATAAAAATCTGAACACACTCTGGACTTTTCTGGCAATGACATCCAGAGACTTTTCATTGTATGTAATTGTTAACATAAAATAAGAGCAATCACTCTTTTTTGTTGCTAATAGTTGTATTTAATATTTATATTACTCTGCTAGTTTTGTTTTAGCAATATTTTCAGTCCTCCTTCCCCCACTTATTTCCACTGTGTTATTTTATTCTAGAAAGATATTACTTTAAATGACTTAGTAACTTTCAAATGTTTCCTACGAACCTCAAATTTTGTATAATAAAATATTCCGCAAAATTCACAAACAATAGTGATTATTATTTTTTCTTTATTGTTATTTCTTAGTCTACAGCTATATAGCTCAGGCTATGTTTTTAACAGTGTGTTTCTATATGTGTGCATATTTTTAATCTTTTGTTATTCTTCTTCTGCTGTGTCATGCTTTTAGCTGAGCAACAAGAAAGAAAACCTTTCTTTCTTATTTCTTTCTTTCTAAAGAAAGAAAACCTTTCTTTCTTATTCTTACTGCCTTCCATTGAGGATCTGTATACTGCACGAGTCAAAAAGAGGGCTGTGAAAATATCTACAGACCCTGCACATCCTGGACATAAATTATTTCAACTTCTACCCTCAAAATGATGCTATAGAGCACTGCACATCAGAACAACAAGACACAAGGACAGCTTTTTCCCAGAATGCCATCACTCTGCTTAACAACTAATTCCCACAACACTGTCAAATAATTTACTTAGACAGTATTACTATTATTCTTCTCTTCCTTACCTATCTCTTCCCACTTATTAATATAACCATGTTGCTTGTATCTTTCAATTTATATTGTTTTTATTTGTTTCCTAGTACGATTTGATAGGTTATTAGTAACCATGACTATCACTAAGTGTTGTATCTTTTTATTCTTGATGAATGTATTTTATTCTCCTTATGTACACTGAGAGCATATACACCAAAAAAAATCCTTGTGTGTCCAGTCACACTTGGCCAATAAAGAAGTATATTCTATTCTAAAACTTGGAGAGCTAAAGCCGAACTGGAAGCAGATCAGCAGTGTGAAGGCTGAACTAGGTTTTCCTGACTTCTGAAACATCCAGCTGTGTAATCTGACAGAGATGTAGGAGAGGAAACAGATATTTGATTCCCTCTCTCCAAGATCAGAGCGTGGTCACCAACCTTTGAGTAGGTATATCAAATGGGTCATAACATTTATACACTTCTAGAAAAATAAATTAAAAATTGCAAGGCTTCTTTCCTGTCACATCTATTTATTTCTTTAATGATTAAACATGCATTTTACATTAAGATATAACATTGAGTTATTTCATATATTTGTAAGTAACACAGAAAAAGGAAGTATTATAATCTCGTGAGGTCACAGTGTAAGGACAAGCAATAAATTTTATAATACCAAACCTTACATAGGGCAGTTTGATTCTTTAATGTTTACTCTATAATTGTGTATAATGTTTTATTTAAATTATTTAATCCCACATATTCTAGTATCAAGAATTCTACTTATTTGAAAAATAAGTGTATTTCTTGTATCTCGCTACTACCATACAGACATGCTGTTTCTTAACAATAATAATCCCCAACAACTGGAGACGTTGTTTGATAGTGTTAAAAGTATTATTACTGGCACATTATTATTTTTATAGAAGAATTGAACATCATAATCATTGACAAAATCACTATCAGGCAACTGCAAAAGGCAGCTTTACTTGGAACAACTTACATCCTGCAACAATACCTCTAACACCATCAAACAATTGCCTATACTAGGCCTTCAGGAATAAAAATGTCAAATCTAGTCTAAACATCTGGCTGTTTTTGTCATTAACCATAATCATGCTACTTGCTGTTTGAACAAATGCAATCAAGGACAGAATTGAAAAATCATTAAATGATTCAAGACACAGATTGTGCAAAGAGACAGAAGAAACAGTAGGCCATATACTCAGCTCATGCAAGAAGATCACACAAAATGATTATAAACAATGACATAATAGAGTTGCAAAAATGATTCACTGGAACATCATGGGCCAGTATGAAAAATTTACCATGGGCCAGTAATGAAAAATTGCTTATAACATATAGTTGAAAAAGTAATCCAAAATGAGCAGATTAAAATATTGTTGGATTTCTGAATAGAAAATGATAAAGTCTTGGGTCATAACACACCAGATTTAACTGTAGTTGAAAAGAAGAAAAAAAGAAAAGAAGAAATGAAGGAAGGGAGGGAGGGAGGGAGGGAGGAAGGGAGGGAGAGAGAGAGAGAAAGAAAGAAAGAAAGAAAGAAAGAAAGAAAGAAAGAAAGAAAGAAAGAAAGAAAGAAAGAAAGAAAGAAAGAAAGAAAGAAAGAAAGAAAGGAAAGAAAGTGTGGATAATTGATATGACAATACTAGGGGTCAGTAGACTAAAAGACAAAGAATTGGAGAAGATAATAAAGTATCATCATCTGAACATCAAATTTGAAAGATTATGGCATAAACTAGCTGTGTTGGTCCCAATGGTTATCAGCACTTCATAACATACCAACAAAAAAGCTTGGACAATACTTAATGCTTGAACAACAGAAAGTCTGCAAATTTCTATCTGTCAATTACATAAAGCCACACTGCTTGGACCTCCAAAAATACTATGCCAATATACGTATTTCAACATTGCAGGTTCTTGGGAAGAACTTGATGCACATGAAGGCCAACACCAGCCAAAATTCTTAGCTACAGGGGATGTTCTACTGAACTCAATCAGGCTTACTTCTGAATGCTAAAGCTGCACACAAGCCAAAAAGTCATTCAGAAGAAGACCTTCAGAACTCATACAAAAAAACCCCAGTTCTCTGATCTTCATTCAAGGGAAGTCTAAAATATCTGAAAAAATAATCTGTATTACACTTATTTAAAAATATAGTTCATCAAAGTTAATGTGAATCTTTAAGCATCTTCTGTTCAACCACACACGAAGATTACTTTAATGAACAGCAGAAAGGGTATTTGCAGAGTTCCAGACCATTCTGTGACCATGTTCAAAGTATGTACAGATCTATTCGATATATACATACATATGTATCTAACCTCTAAATTTGCTGTCTGAAATATTTCAGGTATCTCCAAATTTAAAAGTAGAAATTGTGTTCTGGGTTTAAGAAATTGGCTCCAACTTTATGGCCCCTTTTCTGGAATCTAAATGCAGGACCCAAAGCAAATGATCAAGACTCACTGCAGTGTTTATAAGACACTAAGCCTTGCAGGGGATGTCCTCCAAAAGAATAGTGAGAGAGGCACCCTTGCAGACAAAGAGCTGCACTCATATATTATACATTTCAAAAAGAAGAGGGAAAGGATGCAAGAAAAGAGAGGGAAATGATACATGCATACAATACAAAACAATACTAAACTATTGAACTTGTTGGGATGAAATCCTTTATTATCCCTCAGAGATAGCTTGATGATAATTTATCCCATTACAGATGTAGAATATATTTAGATAAACTACTGTAATTTTTCTTTCTTCACAAACATTTGCAGTAGCTGAAGCATGTAGCAGCTTTCTCAATATCCTCTGTCTGATTTTGAGTTGTACCTCTGATCCAGCCTATATCTCTCACCTGCTCCTGCTCCTGGCTCTTAAAAGTCTCAGTCCTTCACCAGTCAATCGACTGCATAATTTCTCTGTTAATGAAGCTGCCAGCCCCTCTTCTCCATTGCCAAAAATTGCTAACAAAGACTCTTTACTCCTTTGCACCCTTCCAAGCTACCCCTCTTCCCTGTCAGCTGCAGAAGTACCACAATTACGAACTGAGAATATTTTTATTTCCCCTTTCCTTTCTTCCTGTCTTTAAAAGAAAGAAATCATACAATTCGAGCCTTCATAACAAATTTTCATGTCATAACGTATATTGTGCAAATATTCTTACATGATGAGAAAGAATGATCTAAAGTCAGTACTTAAATTATGTTTCTCAATTGGCCCTTTGTTTCCTAAATCCATTATATGGGATGAGATATTGTAGTGCTGACACTAAATAAATGGCCAATTCAAGGGGGAGGAGGATTGCACTACATTTAAAAAAATGCTGTATTTTTCATGAACTGAAAAGGATGAGTGATTGATAACTATAATGAACTTGATTGGGCAACAGGGAAATCAGCGTTTCCAAGTATATTTTGCTGGCAAAGCCAATTCCAAGCCTAAGAAAGACAGAAAGAATTGATAATATTACAAAGCATTCTTATATATTTAAGTGAATGATCCTATTTAAACTGTAATATGCTATTTTCTAATAAATGATTTAATGAATGCCATGCCTACTGCTGTCATATTGCATCTAAAATCCTTCCATTCTTTTCTGTCAAATGAAAGCAGCTGTCAGACTCTTTATTTAAAAAAATCACTTTATTAAAAAAAATCAAGCTAACCAGCAATCTGGGTATTTGAGATAGGAAAAATAAAACTACTTTCCCTCTGGCCCTAAAAATGAAACAGGTAGTTCTCAGTTTATGACTACAATTGGGACCAAAATTTCTGTGCCTAAGCAAGGCGGCTGTTAAGTGAGTCATATTCTCTGTCATTCACAGGACTGAATTATACATGCAAAGTACCTCCAGCTAGCTTAACTATTTCTTCGTTATCCCAAAGGCGCTTTTTCAAGAGGAAAGTGGATTTTCTGGTTTTTCTTTGAAGACATTTCACTTCTCATCCAAGAAGCTTCTTCAGCTCTATTTTTTGTTGCTGTTAATGTTATTGTCTTACTGTGGTTTTTTAAATCTGTTATAATACTTTTATTATTGCAGGCTGCTTAGATTCTTATGATAGCAAAATGTATGGCATATAAATTTAATAAATCAATAAGAAATTCTCCAAAAGTCTATTACTGAGGGACAGAATTTCTTCACAGAACACTTCTAAAAAAGCCCAAAGACAAGAAATCCTCCTTATATTTTCCCCAAGGATTTAATTTGAACTCCGGAAGCCAATGTCATTATGGACCCCTGAAAAAATGGGGATAGCTAGTAAGGCACCCTGACAAGATTGTATTCTTTTAACATTATTATATGCATGTTTATGCATTAATTATAATATATATTTTATATGTAGCCCAAGACAATTCCTCTTCACTCAATGCAGCCTAGGCAGACCAAAAGATTGGACACATCTGCTTCATAGTATATGTATCATTGTCCTATTTCTTTGGAAACAATGCCCTTTGAAGTAAAATAAATCATTATGTTAAAGACTATTTCCTTTTGTGTTCTTTTTCCTTGCTTTGTGTTTTAAGGGAAAATCTTAAGTCTTGCAAAATTCAAACTGAAAATTCCAGATTCCTTTTTTTTTTTTTTTTTGCTGAAAAAAATTAGGCAGCATATTTCCATTCCTAACAATAGCAAAGGTGACCTGTTTGTAAGATACAACATTATCCTCTCATTCTGAAGAGTACACTGATAGCAAATATTTATCTTTTGTAATGTACAGTGATTGTATTTGATACAAAGTGTTAATCTAGTACTGACATAGCTGAGTTGGAGAAATCTAGGAAATATATAAAAATCTTCTGCTGTCCAGATGTTTGCAGCACACCTCTTCTAGCTTTTTGTTAATCTCATTACATGCTGGAATGACAAAAGAGTTCTAGAAGCACAATGTCCCAACTTTATTCCCTTTGTACATTCTTATTTATTTAACTCCTTATGACCTGAACTTCAAGCCAAGAATCTCCCCAAGACACCTATACTTCAATAAAAGAGAGTTTAAAAGTATTCAGGCTAGAAGGTATAACACAAAATCAAAGTGTGAAAAGGAAAAGAGGTATACTCAAGCACCAGCTATTAATGTTGTCAAGATCTTAGTAAGTGCATTCTCTAATATATCACATGTGGATTCCTCCCTCAAACCAAGCGATGCATAAATGATGTCGCAGGAATCGTTTTGTTCACATCACATCACACATAAATTCACTCACCTTTATGGATTATGAACTGAAAAAATCGGCATCCTATCTCTGTTAACCTTTAGCAAAGCTTGAGGAACTATTCCTTGGTCATGAAAAAGCCACTTAATTGCTAATCTATAAGCCTTTTAATATGCTTCACATTTGGAGATTGATCTACTGCCAGCTGACCTAGAAGTGTTAAAGTTATATTAATCCTATTATTCACATGTTCCAATGATATTTGCTTTAATGAAGGCTGAAAGGCTTGCATGAACTCTGCAAATATGAAAGATGGTTACACATCCATTGTGTTGGACCTAATTACATAGTACTCCTTTGTTTGCTAATGGTGGAGGTTTACTTGTTCTACTATGGCCTAATTTATCTTCTCCAAACACTCTTACTCACCATTTTATGGACTAGCTTTAGTTTATTACAGCTACCAATTCTGGGCTGCAGAACTTAGGAAGACCACAAGCCAGCAACAAAGAGTTACCAAACATGGTTCTCTCCATTTTTACAATCCAGATCTGTTAATCCTTATTTTGTTATAAAGTAGTAAAGATGCACAGAATCCAAAATATCTTTTGTAATACAGAAGAAGCATGACAGTAAATTAAAGGATGTAATTTATTTCCACCACATCTTACTTCTCATCCATGGAAATCAAAAGGCCAATTTTAATGGAAGCATGTTTAATTGTAAATTAGGGAAGCTTCATTAGTTTAGACATGATTTACGTTCTCTGCCCATTGGGGAGCAATTTAAGAAGTGTCACATTCATTCCAATAAAGGACTTCAAGTAGTACAGTAGTCCACATAAAAGCTCTCCTGTATAATGCATTTCCAGTGAGTGCCATTTTAATGGGCAAATATTTCTAACATGCTGCTTTGTAGAATTCTATTTCTTGTCTCTCCCTTTGAGTTGCTGTACAAAAGCAGCACATCAAAGCTGTATATTCTAAATGGGACATCCGTTTATGCCTTTCCCACCTTTCTATTGAGCCTCAACTATCCACATCATTCTAGAGCAGAGTTTTGCAATCTTCAGGTGGCTCTCGGAGATTTCAGTGCAATCCCTAGTGTTTCTTGTCAAAATTGCTCCCTAGTCTTCGTTGGTCGGGGAAATAAAGATTCAATGTGCTTAATAACATGCAATTAATTATTTGTGGTGAAATAAACCCTCACATTCAATAAATTTATGTCTTTATTCCAGTCCTAAGGTCATCAGTCTACAAAAAGATTACATGCCTCTATTCAAAAGTATGTACTTATTCCCTGTTCGTGATTATTAAAATTCTGATGACAACTGTTTTGGATGATTTTGTAATGGTTAAATTACCTTAGAAAGATATTAAGGATGTAACATAAAAGCTTGTTTGCTCCTTTCCTTTCCCCTTTCCTCTTTCCTTTCCCCCATTAAAGATTCACCAGATATACTAATTGAACACTAAAGTTTTAAGGTTCTTCTTTAAACATATATATAATGTATCAAAAGGAACATGCAAAATATTATTCATCCTTACATAAATTTTCACTTATTAAAAGACTTTTCAGTTATCAAAGAGAGAAATGACTGAAGCACAGCACGAGTAAAGACCAGTTATACAAATTTAAAGATTCTTAAGCTTTCAAGACCAACTTTAGAAAACTGACTTCGAGCCACTGCTTTTTTTCTTTTAAATGTTCAAATTAATTATCAGCTGTTTATATTAAACCTAGATACCATTCTATAAAAATTCTTCTACGGAGTGGTTTTTTCATGCAGTAGGTGATCCACTGACCTAGAAACTAAAAAAATGTTGCACTTTAAAAATTATTTTAAAAAGTAAATTAAACCATTTTCTATTTCTAATTTTATAATCTTAGTCTTACATGAGTGATCCAACATTCCTTTAATGACAGCAAAATTAATATTTATTTTGATTGACATATATGAGATTCTTAATCTTTCCACTTAATTTTAGCTTTTCTTCTTTTTTCTCTTTCTTGTTTTCCTTCTTTATATTTGCATCCTACTCCTAGGATTCTGCAGTGTAGTCCCATTATGAAAATGTAAGTGGGATTTATAAAATTTGGCTGTCTTTTTAAGTTCATTTAAGTTCATCAGAATTAAGTTCATTTTAAAAGTGGTAAAATACATTAATAAAATTTCTCAAGATTATGTGATTTTAAAAATAAGTTATTTCAGACCATTATATAAGCTAAATAAATATTATTCAAAATTCCAGTACCTGAAACCTTACCTAAAGTAAATTTTTATTCTTATGCTTCATGTCTTCTACCTATCAATCTATTGATCTATCTTTAAAAAATATCCTATCCAATAGCTAAGGCCCTCTGGATATTTTAAAATATAGTTAAAACACATGTGATAAAAACATTTTAAAAAATACAAAAAAGTTACCACATAAGTTAGACAGCAGCAAGGCAAAAATGTAATACAATAGCATTTTAAAAGCAATTAAAAAGGTGGGAAAATAATAAATTATTCACTGATTTCAAAATTATGACAATGTGGGTTGTAATAGTCCCCTGGAAAGGGCATTCCATATTTAGGGTGCCACCACAGAAAAGATCCTCTTTGTTTTTAGATGACACCACTCTTCTGGTGTCAGAATTTGGAGGCAGACCTTATTATAATATTTTAATGTCCAGGTGAAACAGAAAAAATAACAGAGTTGGAAGGGAACTTGGGGGATCTTCTAGACCAACCCCCTGCTCAACCAGGAGACCCTATACTTTTTCAGACAAATGGCTGTCCAATATCTTAAAAACTTCCAGTAATGGAACACTCCCAATTTCTAATGGCAGGCCATTCCACTGATTTTTCTAACTGTCAGGAAATTTCTCATTATTTCTAGATTGGTTCTCCCCTTGATTAGTTTCCATCCATTCCTTCTTGTCCTGCCTTCAGGTATTTTCGAAAATAGGTTGACCTCCTCTTCTTTGTGGCAGCTCATTAGATATTGGAAGACTACTATCATGTCATCCCTAGTTGTTCTCTTGATTAGACTAAAGCCTGTAGTCCCAGCAGTCATCTTTGTTGCTCTTCTCTGTACTATTTCTAGAGCAGGTGTGTCAAATTCAATTTCATTGATGGCCACATCAGGGTTGTGTTTGACCTCGGGGAGGGTAGGCTGGGTGTGGCCATCTTGACATCACTCGTGTTGGGGGGCGCCTGTGGCGGCTCAAGCGCTCTGCCAGTGAAAACAGGCTCCCAAGCTCTATTTTCGGCTGTGACAGTCTCTTGCAACCCTCTGCCACTGAAAACGAAGCTTGGGAGGGCCACACACTGCCCCCTTGGTTCTGTTTTAGCTGGTAGAGGGTTTCAGGAGGCTATCACGGCCAAAACTGGAGCCGGGCAGGGCCACGGGTGGCCCTCCCGAACTCCATTTTCACTGACAGAGCTATTGAGGGCTGGTCCTTCGCTGTTTCCAGGGTGGCCCCGCAGGCCAGATCTAAGCACCCTGTGGGCCGGATCCGGCCTGTAGGTCTTGAATTTGACACCCCTGTTCTAGAGCCTCAACATCTTTTTTATAATATGGCAACCAAAACTGAATGGATAAATATATACAGGAGAAGTTGCATCTTCAGATAATCTGGTTCTGAGTCATTTAACTATTAAAAGGTAAAATTGGATCTAGAAATGGACCAGCAGTTGGTGTAGCTGATAGAATGCTAGCATAATATGTTCAGATCAGTCAGTTTAGTGACCAGTCTAAAAACTGTATTTTGAACCAGCTGAAGTTTCTGGACCATTTTCAAAGGCTGACCCATATAAAACAGACTGCAAAAATCAAACTGGAAAGTTATTAGATCATGAATAACCATCATGAGTTTGTCTGTTCCTTAGAAAGATCACTGAAAGTAAATTAGTCAAAACTGATGAAATCATGCCATCAAGGTCTCCTGGGTCTCCAGTGACAATGATAGATCTAGGACCAACCCCAAACTTTGAATCTGCTCTTTTAGGGTGAAAGTAGATCTCTCTGGGGAACTATGGAACACCAGTGAACTGGACAAATTACCACCTTCAAGCAATATCTCTGCTTACCAGGATTAAGTTTTGGTTTATAGGTCCTCATCTAGTTCATTATCCTGCCCAAGCACTTAGTTAGAATGCCATTCCCTTATCTGTGTTAGATCAAAACAAGAGGTAGAATTGGGTATCATCCATGTATTTATAGCACTTCAGTCAATAGCCTCAGATGACAACTCTGAACTGAAGAGATTCTCAAAATGTGGTTTCGTTGTTCCTAAAGGAAATTTTACCAGCTGGAAGTAGTCCAAACTTTGGGAGTGTTATAAACAAAACAGGCTGTTTTTGAGCCACAGTACTGCTGGGATACCTCAAACCAGAGGTTTTACTTCTGGAAATATTGAACTACTACCTGGAATTAAAAGGCTGTTTGGCAAAGTTCCATTCCTAGATCAAGAAAAGACCAATATTCTCTTCCAGTGGGAGGCTAAACATCTCAGCTCTGAAGCCTGCCAGGTCACAGAGGAAAGATCTTATTCCAGGACATACACACAATTCCATACTATTGCTGAACAGCAAGCTTCCAGCAGTGTCATTATCTATTCCAAAAGATTCTAAATGATCAAAGCCTGAGACCATTGCCATTATCTTTTCAATCCTCCTGAGTGTATATTCATATACCTCTATGCACATGCACATACAGGCACACACATTCAAAAACTGGAATCTACGTATCATTAATGAATAAGTCCCTAAAATAGCTTGAAAATTATTTTTCATCCAAAAGGGGTGCTCTACATATCCCCTTCCAGTTAAGGGGAGATACTTCAAGCATCATTCACTACACCAAGTATTATTTTTGGGCTGTGACTCACCAAAAGTGTTTAGTACAAGATGGGCGGCTTTATAATTGTTTTAAATTATTTAATTAAATTAACTAAAAATCATTCTATTTATTGTCCCCAACAGATTTGCATTCTAACTCTGTATCATTTATCCTGCATGTACACCTTACCTAAAAGGAGTAGGCATCTTTTAAGATAGATTAGAAATCCTAGCTTAAATAAAATAGTATTGGCATACTTGGAATCAAGCTGGGATTTGGTTGTGATTACGGCACTGAACTTCAGAGATTCAACGGAACCCAAAGTAAAAAAATAATGAAATTATTTGAGATAAGATTTAAGGGAGGTAATATTGGAGTGAATATTTTTAATATATATATTATAATGATGGTGATAGATGTGTTTATATGTTTGTATACAAGAAAATCAGTCTAAGGAAGTAAGTCTTAATCACCGTGAGAATGTATTTTTTTATTTGTATCCCATTCTTATTATTTTTTACAGAAGACTCAAGGTGGTGAACATATGCAACACACCTTTCTACTGTTTTCCCCACAACAACACAGTGAGGTGAGAGAGAGAGAGAGAGGCCTCAAATCACCTTAGTTTTCATGGGTAAGGTGGGCCTTGAACTTATGGTTTCTAGCCTGGTATCTTAAACATTAGACCAAACTAGCTGTAGACTGGTTTAAAATTGATTTAAAACTCTAATTTGGTTGAAAACTTCAATCTGGCTGTAAAGCGATAAGGTGTAGATGGAGGATAACTGAAGAAATATTGAAATATTTTGTATTGAAATATTGAAGGGAGGCTCAGCCAATCTCATAGTACACATGTTGTACTCTGACAATAAAGGTTTGAATTGAATCGAAATATATATGTGGTTTATTTACCTGAGGGCTGTGTGACTTGCTTCATGTATGTGTGAATAGTGGTTAATGATTGGAAGAATATTGTGTTTCAAAGGGAAAGGTAGCAGGCATGAATGTAAAAACTAGAGGAAGCTTAGTTTATTAAATGGGCCTGGGAAGGTGTTTGGCAGAATTATATCTAAAGGCATATAGTGAAGTAAATAAAGGAAATGCAATGTCATTTTGTGACAGGCAAAGGGTCTTCAGACTAAATTTTTTCTTTTCTGCAGGTCATTGAGAAATATACAGGTGTGAGAAAATAATTGATCTAGAGAAAGTAAATCAGCTTCAGTCATTTGCATCAGTGTTTGAACATACTGAATACTTTACATAAGTACAGAGTTGATTGTAGCATGTGATATGAATGGTCTTGAGGGAAATAAAGCACACAATTTAATTTTGGACAGGATGATTTCTATTTATGGATAAATATATGAGGCCTATGTCTGGTGGTGTTTGTGGTGAAATTAGAGGTATATTAATTTGGGGCATGAATGTATGTATTTATTTTATTTTTTATTTTTTTATTTGAATGGATTTCTATGCCGCCCAACTCCCAGAGGACTTTTATATGCAGATGATTTTTATTTGAGAAGCCAAATGATTTGAAGTGACAAATAAACTATGATGCAGTGAGAAGTATAAATCTGAAAATTAAAGTATCAAAGACCAAAATAAATATGCTTGACAGAGTGAATAGAATAAGCATGTGGAAGGTAGGCATAAATAGTTAGATACAACAAATAATTTTCTGTATGTTCATTGTTTGTTTGCTAAAGATGGGAAAACAGAAAATTATTAATGTGTGTAAATGGTGGCGGGAAGATAATGGGTAGAAAATGGATTTCAAAAAAAGGACGTCTGTAAAAGAAAGTACTAGTATCTATCAGAATAACAGAGTTGAAAGGGACCTTGGAGATCTTCTAGTCCAACCTCCTGCTCAAACAGGAGAGCTATACCATTTCAGATAAATGGCTGTCCAATCTCTTCTTAAAAGCCTCCAGTGTTGGAGCACCCACAACTTCTGAAGGCAAGCTGTTTCACTTGTTAAGTGTTGTCACTGTCGGGTAATTTTTTCTTAGTTCTAGGTTTTTCTCTCTCCTTGATTAGTTTCCATCCATAGCTTCTTGTCTTGCCTTCAGGTGATTGGAAAATAGGTTGACCTCCTCTTTTCTGTGGAAGCCCCTTAAATATTGGAACATTGCTATGATGTCATCCCCAATTCTTCTTTTCACTAGGCTAGACATACCCAATTCTTGCAAATCGCAAATGTTTTAGCTTCCAGACCCCTAATCATCTTTATTGCTCTTTCTTCACTTTTTCCAGAGTCTCAACATCTTTTTTTATATTGTGGTGACCAAAACTGGATGCAATCATATTTGTGACATCTGTATATCAAGAAAAGCATAGATAAATTGAATGTAGGAGGAATAGGCATTCAGGAATCAATTTAAACAAGGATACTGCAGTTCAGGAACTGTAAAATTTTAATGAATGAATTATTTCTCCAAAAGTAAACTCTGTATATTGCATATGTATTCATTGATCCATCCTTTTTAGTTCTGTTTTCTGCCAACTTCATGCTCTGGCCCTCTTTTGAATAGGAAGTTGTTCCCATTTGATTTAAGCTTATGGAATGGCTAGTCTTGATATCAGATATCAATTTCTCTTTTACTATGTAAGAATAGCCTCTCTTGATGTGCTACATAAGCATGTGATAAAATAATAGAAGATTTGATCAGGATGAATGATGATGCTGAATGAATGTAGATTGAATGCAAAAGTGAAGGATACATACAGAAGTGTTTTAAAGAGAATGGTCTTACAGAAAGAATGAATGAGGACTAAATGGCAGAACAAATATATAAAGGAAAAGTAAATGGATTGAGAGGAAGGTTAACACTGCGAAATTTATGTTTAGATAGTATGTATGATACTTTCAGAAAGAGAACTGTGAAATTTTCAAAAACAAAAGAGTGTGTGTGTGTGTGTGTGTGTGTGTGTGTGCGCGCGCGCACACACACACACACACACACCTTCAAGTTTTTGGCTCATGGCAACTGCCTTTTCTAATTTCTGCAGTTTTCTTAATAAGGCTTTTCAGATGCAGTTTGAGAAAAATTGACCAATATGACTAATGTAGGAGTTGAACTTGCAGTCTCCTGGTTTCTAGCCTGAAGCCATAACCACAACACCAAACTGGCTCAAACTAAATTAGAGTGAATCCCTTTCTATCAAGCTGCCTGCAGCAAGCCACCACTGTTCCATGGATGAATACTGGGTCTATCAGAAGCTTGAAAGAAATTATTTAATTCACAGCTGCTTCTTTCAAAGCTTTATTTCAAAATTCTTCCAAAGCTGATTTCCAAAGCAATGTACTCAGCCAGCTGTGACACAAGATGTACTGCTTCACGTTGAGTTGCTTCTGAGTTATGTTGCATCATGTCAAGAAGCCAAAAATGATTCTGCACATACATGAAGAGTTTTCTGCATGGAGAGACGCTTTTCAGGGACAGTTGCGAAAGTCACATCAAAGTGAATCACATTGCTTCATATGGAGATCATAAACTCCAGCCTGAATTTTGCTTTAATGATGTCCGTCCATCGTATTCGAAGAGGACCTTGACATCTATCATAGACCTTAGTTGCCTGTGTGCAGGTCCGCAACTACAGCTCCCAGTGTATCCACACCTGCTGCTTTGTCGCTCGCCCATTGCCACAGGACTTTTCGTGGGAATCGGGGGGGATGTCAAGACTTGCGCGTGAATTGGATTAAAGTGAGGGAGAGGTGTGCATAATCAGCCTCACCCTCTCTTCCCAGATTCCATCTTGCTCCAAATAGCAGGACAAGAGCTGAGACAGTTGGAGATGGGCTGGGCACAGTGGTTGACCAGAGCATCTTTTATGTCTTGCCGTGCTCTTAGCGTACCACATCGCTTGCAGAGACCGCCTTCATGACCGTTGTCCTATTCTAGTAGATTTCATCCACTCAGTCCACTGGAATATGATTTCACATGCTCGGGATAGACAAGTCCCAATCTCACCGAAGGTCGGTGACCCAATGGCTACTCTTAACCTGGTTTGGCCAGCCTGTCAAAGCTGTTGCTCGGGGTGTGGCCGCTGCGCATGCTACAGCTGCTAGGAGCCACAGGTGAGACTGGGTGACAGGTGGGGACCAAAGGTGAACGAGCTGCCCTAAAAGCTGCCCTAAAATGAGCTGCCGTAAAAGGACATGACATGCCCCTACACCAGAGGTGCTACCATGCCCTGAACACCCCATACACCCCTTGCTTTCATACTGGTGCCATGATAGTGTATTTCAGTTTTTAAATGTTTCAGGTTACAAGATTCAAGTTAGGCTGCATGACATATGTTCTCAAACTGTCACTCATTTGCTACTCTGCATAGCATGCACTTTCTATCTACTCAAATGAATTTTATAATACAGTAGTATAAGCACAAGTATTCATCAAGAAAACATATGGACCATTTCTAACATTTAAAAAAAGAGACTAAACAATACCAAACTAGTAATAAGCTTGAAGCAGACTTGAGGCTGAGAGCAGCTGAGAAAATCATGGGAAACAAAATACATAGTACCATGGGAATATGTTTTAATTGAAACATTTCCACATTACTAAGTATAGAGACTGATTCACTGTGAATTACAAAGAGCTTTGTTTTTGTTTATGCTATTAGCAAATGCAACAATATAAAAGTTTCATTAAACAGACCCTTAAATATCTTCGACCTCTGTTATATCCAAGCTGAGCAAATTTGAAAGGAAAAGGTGCTTCAAAGCACACAAGTTAAGAAACATAGCACCTGTCTGCAACATTGCTAAACTTTGAGGAGCTACAGATTGAAATTACATTTGCACTCCCACATTTCCTGCAGCACATTTTTGCCTTTGTATTACTTGACACATTGTCCAGCCACCATATATATCCTTGCCTTCATTCAGCTGAGCCTTTTTTGTTGATGTTTCTTAGTTTTAGCTACTGTATTTTATAAAGTCCTTCTAAATTTCCCGTTGCTCTTCATGAATCACTTTCTAATTCTAATGCAGATTTCTGAAAATAATGAAGTATTTATTCTGATGTAAGAACTGTTACAGACACATAATGTAAGATCCTGAAGCCATTATACAGCAGCACAGTGAACAGTTTATTCTACAATTTTGAAAAATGTTTCCTAACAAGTCTATTTTTTGATAATATTTTGTTCCGTTTTGAAGAAGTGAATTGATCTGATATAGTGAAATTGTATTGTGTTTAAGAAAATACTTATAACCTTGAAGTAAAATGTCAGAGAGAAGCAGCAGCATTAATCAATAAAGCAGTCATTGGACTAAGTAAGGATTTAATAAGGATGGATGTACTAAAGGAAAACATTAATTTAACTCAAAATGTATCACAAAATAAGCAACCCATTTGTTTAAACTGGTGCTTGTAGCCTATTTTGGAATCAGAGATAAGAAGTATATTTTAAAAGATGGAAGGAAGGAAGAGAAAGAAGTGGAAATAGAATGGAAACTGCATTTGTTTTATGTTTTAATAATTAATGTTTTATAAATCAGCATTAAATTAAAATAATTAAAGAAATCTTGCATGATTACACCCTTGATTAACAACTTTCTCTTCGTCCCGTTAAACATTATAACATTTTGATATTGAGATCACACATGGCTTTGTGCCTGTGTGTTGTACTGTCTTTTTTTAAGTTCTAAAAATATGTTTGAAAATATTAGGTTTTTTTAAAGAAAGCAAGATGTATCCAAAAATTACCCAAAGGAAAAAAATGTGGAAGGTCTACCTTCAAAGGTCCATTACAACTTCATATGAATCCAGGCCATTTCCTTTATCCTTGCATTCTCCCATAACATAGCTCATCTATTCAAGAAGATAGGCACATTTTGAAATAGCACGTTCGTATACTATTTCTTTACATCCATCACATATAAATCTATGTTTTTCTTCCATCCCAAATACATGTATGCATCATCTCCTATTATAGAGTGAATAAAGAATCTCTGAATTGGAGAATCACTCTACATATCTATGTGTCACAGTTCCTTTTTTAAAAAAACTGAGTCAGATTTAAAAGAACCACAAAATCACTTGACCCCTGGATATGAAGGATTTTTTAAATCTCCCTATAAGGGTTGGAAAGATGCTTAATTCTGGGGTGGGGAAAAGCCAAAGATATAAAAGTGAAATGTGAAACTTACAAATCTATATAACAGTTCTTGTTATAGTTTCTAGCCTATAGTATATTCTATATCTATTAATTCTCTATCACTATGCTAATATTGCTAATATTATAACAAACAGCAGGGCCATGGAGACAATCCATCATAATAGTCCCAGTTTTTCATGTGGCCTGTTGGAAGAAATATCCATCTGGTTCAGTTCCAAACCAGGAGAAAGACACTGGAAACATGGAGGATGATTGGAAAGAGGGTTTAATGATGAACAGAACCACCAAGCACATGGTTCTGGGCAGCTGACCACATGGAGTTGAGAGTGAGGGGTATTTATACCTTCTTTGGGCTTTGAACTTGAGCTTCCTGTTCCTGTGCAAGAACATGTATTATATTGGTTGTTGTAGGGGTCATAGCTGGCTCTATAGGTTGTCTGAGCCAAGCTTGGTTGAAACTTGGTCTGCTGATGTAATGAAGGGGCTTTGCTGGGTAATTCCTATTGTGGCTGAGGGCTAATCCCACCTTTGTTCAGACCTTGCTGCAGGGAACCCGCTTATGAATAGAGCTAGCTATCCCTCTATCTCTTAAGTGCTGATATCTGCTGTGGGCTATTAAGAAAGGTGGGGGCTGCTTTCCAAGAGCATGTTTCTCCATTTCTCATCCAGGGAAATATAATATTCTGCCCTTTTAATATTTCTCAAAATATTTCATTCTTCTAGGAGAGGGGTAGGTGCAAACTTTCTACAGCCCATTGGGAAAATTAATTGCCCACTCCTGCTCTCTAGTACTACTAGCAATGTTTTCTTCTTACAACCCTGTCCTGCCTTCTACCTTAATTTCTATTTTTCTGGAATTTCTTCTGCTTTTTTCTTCTGTGTTAAGCATTTAGAATATTTGCACCTTCCCAAGTTTTGTGTTGTTGACTCTATGTTTTTTTCCCTCCTGGACCATCCACTTCTTTTTTTAATCATCTTTTATTTCCACTTGTATTTTCTGTTTGCTTGTGACCGCAGAGCTTCCAAATTTCCTCCAGTCTTCCCCATCACCTGCTTCAAGGTTTCAATTTTATTGGCAGCTCTGTTATGCTGATGGTTTGGAAAAGGCTCAGGTGGGAGGAATGAAGGCAACACAGATGCCTCCAATTTTTCTCAGCAGCCTAGTCTTCCACACTGTGCCTGGAGTAGAGGCATGAAGGAAGCAAAGGAAAAAAATATTTGTGTAAGCAGACCATTCTCCTCTCCTCCCCAGGCATGAGCCAGAAAAAGGAGAAAACTTGACTTTGGAAGGCTGTAGTGCAGGGCTGTCAAACTCGCGGCCTGCGGGCCAGATGCAACATGCGCTGGCCACACCCACACCCAGTTTTGCAAAGGGGAAAAAACTCCCGATACATCATGTGACGATGCTGTGACGATACGAGTTTGACACCCCTGCTGTAGTGGTTATAACAGTGACCTCATTCAGTACAGACAATGTTTTGGAGCTTATATGTGGAATTGTGTTTAACAGAGAATAAACACACTGAACTTAAATGAAAAGTGCTTTTCCAAACCAGCAATAGTGTCTATTTCTGCTATAGTTATGCTTTACACCAGCTTGCAAAATACTAAAAATCCAAATGACGTTGCTGATTGTGGAAATGTCTTTTACAGTAGAATACTTAGTAGGTATACTTAGTAGATACCTTGTAGGGAAAATAATTAAGTTTGCTTCCTGCTTAATTATTTATTGGATATAATTTTTATCAAAACTTTTAACCAAGAAGATAGATAATATAAACTAATAGAAAAAAGGAAGAAAAAATAAAAAGAAGTCAAAGAAAAAGCAAAAGGTGCAAGAAAAAAGTAGAAAGATGGAAACAAAAGATAAAAAGTAGTTTCTAATATTCTTCACAGCTGTTATACGTATAAATATATGTATTTTAACCTCTCTATCTAAAATTACATGATATTACTCTTCTTTCTATCATCTCAAAACCATAAATCATAAATTTGGTTGTTGGGGGGGGTTCATTTTTAAGCAAAAGAATAAGCCATAAGAGGATCCCAGTTACCAATAAATGTATATAATGTCATTTCTCTAGCTTCATGCTTAATGATGATGTATTTTTTCCTAAAAATTGTGTCTTGGCTCTTTCCCTTGAGCTCTCTTGATTTGTTTGTTTGCTTGCACTAAATTTGCTCATGCTTGCTGTTACCTTCTGGCAGACTAACACCTGAAAGGATTATCTCTTCTTCCTTTATGTGTTTTCTCCCTAGGCAGTCTTGCTGGCAGAGTTTTCTAATATTCTGTATCTCAAGATTATATTAGACATTCCCCCGCCCCTCGTATAATTTAGCAACTGAAGATAATAGAAGCAATAAATATTTGATTAACATAACAATGCACATATATATAGTCGGTAGCTTTTGTATTCCTGAACATTTCCAGTTTTCTTCTTTGAATATTCTTATCAACAGTATAATGCAGAAATCAATTTGTAGTCAAAGAGAACAAAGCATCAATACCCGTAATGGTTTTTAATTTGAAATTGAATTCATTCAGAGGAGAGAGTGTGGTGTAAAATCTGTTAATGTTAAGAGTTTGTGTACTATCCTAATATGTTTTTAATGTGCTTGGGCAAACTACAAAGGACCAACAGCAACAGAAGATGATAAATACCATTACTTGGAACGTCCAGATATAATTTGCATATCATGGTCACTGTTGCTTCTTGCCAGGCATCTATAATGGGAAATGGCTTTAGGTGAATTAATCCTCTTCTTTGCACTGAGTCCCTCCCCATTTTAATTCATCAACCCTTCTAGATAAAGCACATGACATACATATAAAACAGGAGGCAAGATCTGTATGTACCAATAATGTCAGTATTTTAGATGGATGGAGAAGGGAGTAGTAATCTACCCTCAGAGAATAAAGACCGTATTAGATATGTCAATAACTAAGTCTATCTGCTTGATAAAACAGTTGTTGTGGATTCTGACAGGAATGTCTGACACTGAAAACTTCATTCATGAGTAATAGTCAATATAAAAATAATGGCTTTCATAATGGAGGAGGGCAGACTATTGATAATAGAATAATTTTTTTTTATAATGTACTAGTCACAAAGTGAGAAGCATTATGAATTATTCATTACTGCATAGAATGAAAAAAAAAGCTTAATGTACCTTGTTGCGTAAGACTGGATTGGATGCCCTCTAGATAACAAGGACCAATGTTCTAGATTTTTTATTATTTTATTTTGGGTTGTTCTGAGAAGCTGTTAATAAGGTTAATAAAAATAGAAGACTTGAAAGCTATTTGTCTGAGTTACTGTAGTCTGGGAGCTTTAGGTGCTGCCCAAGATTCCTAATGTGATTATAAAATTGTAATTTTTAATGCAATAGAAAGGAGAAATGATTACCTATATACATACATATTATTACATGGTTTCCTTTTAGCATAAGTGACATTATACAGAGCACTTAAAAGGAGTGAAAAAGGGACTTCCGCTTGGTTCCGTGAGCATCGAGGACGCTTCTCGATGAGCGCCTGATCCAGGGTCCCGTAAGGCCACCAGAACAGCTGTCTGGCGGCTTGAAAATCTTCTCCCTGGGTTTAGGGGAGAGATGAGAGCCGACAGGTGAGGGTAGAGCCCCTCTAGTGCCCCAGGAGACAATCTGGGGTGCGAAGGGTGAGGGCTCCCCAGGTAGCCTGTCATTTGCTCCGGGACTTCGGACGCCTCCGCTTCTGCAGAGCAAGATGCTGCGACCAGCTCTGCTTTCAAGATGGGATTTATAACACTTCAATTTACAGCAGACAGGAAAAGCCAGGAGACTTGGACAAGTACTTTAACTTAACTCCAATGCTGACTTTCACTTCGGAAGTTACAAATTAACTGAGCTAACAAGTAACAAAATGGCGATTGAAGCTTCAAAGGGTGTGGAAAGTGAAAGCTAAAATGAAAGTTTCGTTTCGTTAGCAGCCCTTTGTATGAAAAAGTCTGACTCTGATGAACTTTTTCTTTTCTCTTTGACTTTGGAATAAAATAACAAATCTAACTTTAAAACCTAAATGGCTTTAAAACTTGGAAAGACTGTTTTTAATAAAGGATTTGATAGTCCTGCTCACATTTTAAGAATGCAGTTTATTGATTATTCAGAAAATGCTTGACTTTGATGATTTTTTTCTTCTCTTTCTGACTCTGGAGATAAAAACTCTAAAGTTGTTTTTCCTCTTGGAAGGGAGGAATTCTCTCTTTTCTTTTTGATTTTGGTGGATAAAAAAAAAATAAAAAGTTGAAAATTCTAAATGGCCTTAAAATCTGGAAAGACTTTTTAATAAAGGATTTTATGGTCCTTCTGCTTATATCTCAAGAATGCAACCTATTGTTTATTCAACACCCCCACAGACTTTAACGTTTGGAAAATTACAAGAAGCCTTAAAAATTATGAAAGATGAACTTTTTATGGAGTTTAACCTCAAATTCAAGGAATCTAACTTAAAAATTAATGAGTTTAACCTAAAAATTAAGGAAATTAATGAAAAGATACAGGCTGTCTCAGAGGAGATTGCAACTCGGAACCAGCAATTAAGGGAAGATATATTATTGGCATTCAAAGGACTGGTAGAAAATATGGAAATTTTGGAAGAGGAGGTGGAAGAAATTAAACAATCCATGATAACTCTGAGTGAAGATATAGGAGAGACCCAAAACAAAATTGGAAAGCAGGAAGATGAGATATTAATGATTCAATATAGAAATATGGAGTTTAAGAGTAAGAGTGTAAAGGAGAACAAACAAAAAAATTTAAAAGAAATGATGTTGGAGGCATTTGTGCAAACATTGGGGGTGACTAAGGAGGAATTGGATATGCAGATTGATAAGATATACCGGGCCAACTCTTGGGTGGCCAAACATAAACATCTGCCAAGAGATATTGTAATATACTTCACTACAAGGATATTACATAATGAGATTTTACAGGCGATTTTCAAGAACAAGCTCCAGGTAGATAGACAGGAGGCGATGATACTGAAAGAAATTCCTCCCAAAATGCTCAGAGACAGAAAGGATTATGCCTTTCTGGTGGAGGAGTTGAAGAAACAGCAAATACAATATAGATGGGAGATTCCAGCTGGCATAGCGGTTATACATCTGGGAAAGAGATATCAGCTCAATACGATATTGAAAGCAAGAGATTTTTACGTAAAAGTGTTAAAGGCCGAAATATCCAAAATACCAGAAGGAAGAAGAATGAAGGAAGTAAAGGAAGGAGAGAGAGGAGAGTCGTCGATAGTAACTCAAATGGGAGGAGCTCTGATGAGTCAAGGTGATTTACAGAAGCAGAGTGATGTTCACAATTTGGAAGTATTTGAGATACAAGAAGAGACAAAGGATCAGAGTCAAACCAGAGCAGCGTCTATACGCAAGGAAGAATTAAGACAACAACAATTCAAGTCAACAATTCAAATTATTAAACCACAACGAGGTGCAAGAGTTAGATCTAAGGGTCAAATGAAAAGAAGGAATAACTAGAATTTGGTTTTAGTATGGGTAACTTTAGGCCAGATGGAGATAAGATTAAAAATTGGCTTTTTGCAGTAAGATGATAAGGGGACAACATAAACAAAAGATAACAGCTAAATGCATATAGAAAGGTTATATAATATGCTAATGGAATTAAATTTAAAAACCGAGTCTAAGGAGTGTATGAAATGGGGGTTAAAATAGGGGAGAAAATATAATGAGGGAAATATGGGAAAAGATTAAATCTACAAGTTAAATGTTGGTGATGTGAAGATGTTATGTATTTTTGTATATGATGGTTATGTTTAAAAAAAAGAAAAAAAAGAAAAAAGAACAGAAAATTAAGGCTTTTTGGATAAGAATATGGTGGATCACTCAAAACATTTTGTAGAAAAGATTAGTTTATAATATGGTGGATTGTTCAAAATATTTTAAAGGAAAAAATTAAGTTTACACCAGAGTATTTTTTTTTTGCTGGGAATAATTATGGATTGTACTGTAATAGAGACTAAATTGGTTTTGAATTTGATAACAGCTGGTAGCACAGTATTGGAAGAAAGAAGATATACCTACTATCGAGAAATGGATATTAAAAGTTGTACATCTGGCTGAAATGGCAAAAATCTCATCATACCTTAAAGATCATTCAAATGAGAGATATATATATTGGAATGGAGTAGATAGACTGATTATATTAAAAAAAAGTATTAGATTAAGAATATATAAATAGTTTAATAATGATATATGTTAAATTTTTAGAATGTGTTTAAAAGGTTTTAAATAACGAGGAGTTAAAGAACTAGAGAAATTTTGGATTTATAATTTGTTAGTATATTTTAAGTTTATGCTTATTGAATATTATACCCTGTGCTTTTTCTGGGAAGTTGGGGGGGGAGGGGGGAGGGGAGGGGGTTGGGGGGAAGGGGTGAGAAAAAGAGAAAAATGTTTGTACTTTGTACTAATAAAACTTTTTGAATTTAAAAAAAAAGGAGTGAAAAAGAATGAACCGAAAAGGTTATAGATGGAGGATAAACAAAAATAAAATTAACTAAATAATAATAATAATTTAATTAAACGTACATGCTACCTGACTCTCAATAAGTTTGAATGGCTCACAGCAATAAAGAAATTAAAATAAAAATCAATAAAATATAAAGGTAAAAGATGGCAAATGCAACCTGAAGAAATTTCATTTATCTACCAATTTATTACAATTGTGGAAGAAATAACTGTAAAGTGTTCCTTTGACATACCCAGAACATGAAGTGATACCTGTGGGGCATTTCACTGGCACAATTCAGTTCCCATTGAAGTTATTTCTTAAAATTAGATGGATTTAGTCAAGAAGACTAGAACCAGACATCCAGATTGGGTATACAGTATATGGTCTTTTGAAATTGTTAGGGGGGGAATTATCATTTTTCAAGGGTAGAACTCTCTCTTAGCAGTAACAATAGAACCACTATTTTAAAAAATTACTTCCCTCATGTTCTCTTCCCTTGGAATATAAGGAACAAATGGAAAACAAGGAGACTTTAGACTGAAGATATGATTGTACAGTAAAAGATGAACATGACATTCACTCATATTCCTTGGCCAGTGTATAGATATCCATACTCTGCTTTCCCCTAAAAGTATGCAAATGCAAGTCTTTTTCCTCAAATTAAATTGGAATTAAATTGGTTTAAAAATGGTAATAAGTAACATTGTACTTATCAGCTCAAATGTGTTAATATTCACAGCAATTCTCCAGAGCCTGAATCTAGAACTTTCTCTATATAAAACTGAACTACAGTTCTATTCTACATTTTCATTTTACTACTGTTGGGTTCCTTTAGAAACATATATGAGAGTGATCTAACTGATGATGAAACCACTCCTAAAATCCAATTACTGTTATGAACACTTTCCCAGAACTTCAGTATCATGAAATGAAATATCTCATTCTTCTATTCTTGGTTTTTTAATTTGTCAAGCATAAATATAAATATTGACATAACAACCTGTGGCTTATAATATTCATAAAGATTCCCCACATTTTGGTGGTTTATCTGCCATCTTTACTACACTGTTGAGTCAGATAAAATTTTGCCCTGTATAAATATCTGCTTTTGATGGTACCCCTTCTGATCGAAAAGGAACATAAAGGCTGAAAGTGGCTGAAAGTGTGGTTTGAATCAGACATGTGCCATGACTTAATAGCTTATTTATGAGACTGGTGAACTAACCCCAAACTGTGATTCCTTGCTTTTGATCTCTATTTCTTTCACTTAATGACATCTTAAGATCACTTCAGAGCCCAACTTTTCAAAAACTTTTTGACAAAACAGTGGTTCCAAAACAGCTTCCTAAATGACAGAATAATTTCTTCATGCTGATGAAAATTTTCTGAGTAGGATGCTGACAGGACAGCATCACTTAAGATTTATCTCCGTTGCAACATCATTGTACAGCCAGAATCCCAGAGTAACAATAAACCTTAATTTATTCATTTAAATAAAAAATATATAAAAGAGTTTCATTCCACACCTAATCACTGAGAAAACTCATGCATGTAAGACTACAAAACCAAGCCAGTGCTTTTTTGAGGGGGGACGGACAACAAATGGAACAAACTCCCCTAAAGAGCGAACATATTCTATTGCCTAAAGAAATAGAAGTTCAAAAGCAACCAGTAAAAATGTCTATAAAGTCTCTTGCATTCAAGTGCCTTTTAGAAGATCAAAGAATTTGTTATTTGCAGACAATTATCCCTTTCATTACATAGCAGCCGCAGGCTACGTTGTCCTCAAGGTAATGGCAAAAGTAAGATGGTTCTTTGAATGGCAAAGGACATTCTACAAAGCTGGGATTTATTTTCATTTCTGCTCAATTACACAGCATTAACAGGAAATTGCCGTAAAAGGACAGACAGGTAGGGCTTCTGAAGATAGCTAAATGCAGAATATAGACATGCTGATGTCAAAGAACAAATGAAAAATCTGAAGAATTAATCATGTCCTGAACCCAAAAGGAGCACAAGTAGGAATCCATACTCTTTGACTATAGCAACAATTACCAACAGAGACATGTTCCTTTGGAATCTGGGCTATGGAGGTATAAATGTGGGGTATTTCTAACTCCATAATTTGGGGCAAAAGTAAATATAATTCAGTGGGAATCAATCTGTTTTATGTTTAATTCCCAACAATAAATAAAGGGAATAGGGACAGATTAGAAGGAATGTCAAATTAGGGACAGACTTTAGAAAACAGATGGCTGTTAAGAAATAATGGAGATGGAATCTATATGCATTGAATGTGTTCAGTGTTCAATTTATAGAGGAACATATGGAGTTTCTAGTGGATAAGGCAGAAGACTAGAAACCAGGAGATTGTGAGTTAGCACATGAAAGCTGGTTGAGTGACTGAGCCTACAACATCAGGCTTGAGTGATAAGCTAGTTGGTCAATTCCTGTTGAAACCAAATGGAGCAACACTTGGTTGTTTTGAAAAGTGAACTGCACATGTAGAGCTCTAGGAAGAAAATCATATATGATTCCAAGTACTCCATTCTAAGCTTTTTTATTTATACTGGTTCTCCAGATGCTAAAACAGAAATCCTTTTCAATCTTGTGGAGTAAAATCCTAATGGGCAGTTGATCTGAGAGGCCTTAGAAGTAGCTGTTCTCTAGCACTTCACTGACTCATTCTTAGCCATTTTGGGGTTAACTTAAAATATGATGTACAACTACAAGTCTTGAAACAGCATGTTATGCAATTTGAAAGCAGTGAGCACTGATGTTTTGTTTTCTTCTGAATCTTATTCAACACATGAAAACAACATACTCATCTGCTTTCATATTTTTGATTTTAGTTTTCATGGCCAGGTGGGGAAAAGCCTAATTCGAGAATAAGATACTATACTTCCGGTTTTGGAGCGCTTCATCGCAGACATCCCTCGTTGGATGCCTTTCCGATCTTTGTTAAAAGCCGCCAGAACAGCTGTCTGGCGGCTTTAAAATCTCTTCCCCGGGCAAAGGGGAGAGATGAGAGCCTGACAGGAGGGGTAGAGCCCCCCCAGCGCCTTAGGAGCCATCTGGCAGGGCGCGAAGGGAGAGCTCCCCATGCAGCCTGTCTCCAGCTCCGAAGATCCGGAAACCTCTGCCTTTTGCAGAGCTAGATGGAGTGACCAGCCGCTGCTTCAAAAATGGGATTTATAACTACATTTAAACTATAGAAGCAGACAGAGAGAAACAGGCGTGAGATGGGCAAGTACTGAAACCTCTTTTTTTCCTTTTTTTTTCAACTCCTGGGTAAGCTTTCACTTCGGCAAGGGAACAAAGGAAACAGAGTAACAATATGGCGATTGAGAAGTGAAAGTGACTTTCGTTTCCCCAGAGGCTTTTTTTTTTTTTCTTTCTCTCTCTCTTATGGAAACTTTTAACTTGGAAAAATGGTTTTTTCTTTCTCTGTCTCCTAACTCTGGATTAAAGTTATAATAGAAATATTTTCAATAATAAAAGACTATCTGATTTTTAAACTGGAAAGAACTTTAATCAGGCAACTGGCTTTCTTTCTTTTTTGTACTCTTTTGAAACACCAATGGCTTCAAAGTTTGGAAAGACTGTTTTGACTAAAAGAAATGACTATTCATCTGGATATATTTCTAAAATGCAACTTAACACTGAGCTAACACCTCCACAGCTTTTGACACCTGAAAATTTATTAAATAATTTAAAGATTATGAAACATGAACTTACTTTGGAATTTAACCAGAAAATAAGTGAGATAGACCATAAGATGCAGGCTGCTTTGAAGAATATGAATCAACAACTAAGATTTGATGTGTTAGAGGTTTGCAAAGGCTTAGCAACAAATATTGAAGTTTTGGCAGAACGTATTGAAACAAATAAACAAGCTTTGGCAACTTCGGTGAATTACATAGATAAAATCCAAAATGACATTGCAAATTTTGAAAAAGAGGTCTTAATGACTCAGTTCAGATCTATGGAAGTTGCTATAAGGATTAGAGGTTTGAAAGAAGGATTATATGAAAATTTAAAAGGCAGGATGGTTGACATATTGGATCAGGTGTCTGGAATTTCTAAAGCGGAATTGGCTACACAAATCGACAAAACATACAGAATCAACTCGTGGTACGCCAAACAAAAGCATCTACCAAGGGATATTGTCATATATTTTACCACAAGAGCTCTACGGAACAGAATTATACAAGCAACGTTTAACAATAATCTTATGGTGAATGGTCAGGAACTAAAGATTTGGAAAGAAATCCCCTCTAAAATGCTTAAAGCCAGGAAAAGCTATACTTTTTTGATTGATGAATTTAAGAGATTAAATTTACAATATAAATGGGAAGCACCAGTTGGAGTAACAGTGAAATTTTCTGGAAAAAGATACCGGCTCAACACGATAAAAAAAGCTACTGAATTTTATGTTAATGTTCTAAAGGCTGATATATCCAAGATTCCAGAAGAAGGGTGTATGAAAATAAAAGAGGAGGAGGAGGGGAAGCCACCTTCGATGGATCAAAAAGAAATAGACTCAAAAATCCAAAAGGAGTGCCTGAATCAGATAGCTGGGGAAGAGGAGATGGAGGTTTGGGAGCAGACGGGAGACGACTTGACAAATTTGAATTTATTGAACTATTAAAAGATGAACTATCAAGATACAAAACAATGTGATGTTGAAATATATTGGATGGATAGAGACTAATATGATTGTATTTTATCTTTTCCCTATCTAATGATTACTTATGCAATATTTAGTTAAGTTTTATATAATTTTGAGGTTATTTTTAATGTTGATAATATTAGATATATATAGTTTGTTGAAGATTTGTTTATTGTTTATTCTTCTTTTATTTTCTTTTTTTGTTTATTGAAGTTAGCGAATTAATTTAGAATAATATTATCTTATTAATATCATGATGAAATTTAATATTTGATGATTACTTATGTAACATTTAGTTAAGTTTTATCTTAGAGGTTATTTCTAATGTCAATAATATTAGTTTAAGATTTGTGTATTTTATATTTAGTTATTACTTATGTAACACTTACCTTGTATAAGATAAAGGACTGAAGGGAGGAGGTAGGAGGTTTGTTTGTTTGTAGTGTTAAAGAGTTTTCTCTTTCTTTCTTTCTTTTTTTTTATTCTCTTTCTTTTTTCTCTCTCTCTTTTTTGTATCTTTACTATTGTATACAAATGCGATATACTAGTACTGTATAGTATGGAGTTGAAGTTTTTTTTAAAAATAGTGTTCTTTTTTTCCTTTTTCCTTTTTCTTTTTATTAACAATTTAAACTTATTATTATGCCCTGTATTATCTCTGGGAAGTCCGGGGGGGGGGAGGTGGGGAGGGAAGGGGGTGGGTCTGGGGGGGGGAAAATAAAAATGTTTGTACTTTGGAGAATAAGATACTATGATTCTAGTTTTCTTTGCCACTTTCTAATCTGAAAGATTTTTTATTACTCAAGGGTTCAAAAATGGTTTAAAACTGATTTTCTGTCATGTTCACTTCTGCTGACCTCAAAATACTGAGAACAGGCAGTGCAAACCATTGCTGCAATCAGTTAACAATGGGGAGGTACAAAAAATGGCATTCAGTCCATGCCCTGGCCTCTTAGATGTCACAGCTTCTATAGTAATAACATTCTCTTGCTTTCATTCCAGACAAGAGGTAAATTATATTTATTGTTAGTAATATTTTTGATAGCCATTGTGTGCCATTTGCAAAAAGTAAAAATTCTGAGGCTGTTTTCAGGGAAAGCTATCCAGCTACAAATACGCCAATCCAAAATAGGTATTGTGCCCATGGATTCAACAGAGGGATGACACAAGAAGAGAAAAATGTGAGGAGAAGAAATTGTGTGCTCAGCTGCAAGGCATGACAAATGTCATCTGCCAAGTAGTTGCTAATTACAAAGGAAGTGTATTGAGAACGAGTTTCCATTGAATATGCTAACATATGAATATGCTAAAGAATATAAGGCAACTAGGGAACAAGGTCATTGAGATCTGAATAATGTTCTTTCTTTCTTTTTGGATTCTAAGTGTAGATAGTCATCATTTAGCAATCCCATTTGGGATTAGTAACTAGTTATTAAGTAAAGCAATCACTAAGTGAAACATAAACTATGCTTATGATCTTACTTCAGCTTTCCTTTGCTTTGTCAACCTGAGAACTTCATAAATGTGAGAATTGGTTGTAAAACTTACTTTTTCATCATCTTCTTGTCTATGAACAGACCTAAATAAGGCACTTGCTAAGCAAGGACTATCCATATGGACTTTGTTATCCTTAGCATCTAAGAAAAAGACAAAAGAGGGAGCCTCAGAAAAAACTGAAGGAAAACAGACTGAGGTTTGCAGCTTCTAACACTGTGGTGAGATGTACTAAGAGCCAGTTTGGGGTAATGGCTAAGGCACCAGACTATAAACTAAGGGATTGTGAGTTCAGATTCCACCTCTGGCACAAATCCAACAGAATGGCCTTCGGCCAGTCACTCTCTCTCAGCCCTAGGAAAGAGGCAATGGCAAACCACTTCCAAGAAAACTCTAGGGAGTTTTCCAAGCATTCAAGAGGAGTCAATGCTAACTAAAAAAAAACAGACAAAAAAATAAACTATATTCGTAGCACATCCTGGCAAATCTCAGTATCAAGCACACATTTGTAGTGGTCCTTGAAAAAAAATTAAAAGGATTGGAGCAAGGAGTTGCCCCAGTCTTTCTGATAAGAAAATGGAGATTAATCAGATTAAAGATTTGAGGTATAATGGGAAAGGAGAAAGTAACTCTCCATAAGGAGGAAAATCAAGCTAAAGTGCAAATCAAAACCAGTGGATGAGACTGAGATACAAAAGCAAACATAGCATATTCTGCCAAAAGGAAATCGAAAACAGCTTTCAGGTGCTTACAGAATAAACCTGCTGAGTAACCTGAAGTGAAAGAGAGAGACAGAAACAGAATGGTAAATTGTAAGAGGAATACGGTTCATATTATTAACTTGAAATGAAAGTTGGAAATAACTGGATGGAATGTAATACATACAAGTGCAAAATTCTTCACTTAACAGAAATCAAAAGCCAAGATATAGGAAGTGGGATAGATATAGGAAGTGGGATATCTGGATTGGTAATCATAATTCTGAAAAAGATCTTGGAACAGTATCTGATTGCAGGTTAAATATGGGACAAGTATTAAGATTATGTTGCAGAAAGAATAAATGAGATGCTTTATTTGGATTCCTGCCTAAGCTGAAGGGTGTGTGAAATGAGACGTTGTACTTACCTGAGACATCCATTCTCATAGGGTGGAGCTAGCTGCCAAGATTGGGTATTGGCACAGCCTTCTAGCCAATCAGGACTGAGTCTGGAAAAAGTATAAATAGTGGCTCTAGGGCCTAGTTCCCCCTCTTTTGACGAGGGACAAATGCCAGACTCAACGTGCCAATCAAATCCAACAAACTTTATTGAAAACCAACAGTCGAAACAACAACACTGCAATGTAGTACTGCTAAATACCTAGGAACTAACTACTTATGTACAGCAAAACATCCTATGCCACTAAGTCCTCTATACCTAATGACTCAGAAATGAAAAAACACTGTCCAGCCAGAACACAGAATAGAAGGGAGGGACTTGGCGGCTAGCTCCACCCTACGAGAATGGACGTCTCAGGTAAGTACAACATCTCATTCTCCATAGTGGGTGGAGCTAGCCGCCAAGATTGGGACATACCAAAGTAATTCAGTCCCTAGCGTGAGCCTCCTGATTCTGGCTGGGACCGCCCCCCCCAATGTTACCTGGTCCAGCACTCTGCACCCAAAGTCAGCCTCCTGAGAGGCGAAAGCGTCCGGTCTGTAGTGCTGGACAAATGGCGTTGGAGATGACCACGTGGCCACGTGGCAGATCTCTTCAATGGAAGCCCTAGTGTTGGCTGCACTGCATGTGGAATGGGCAGTAATCCTGGTGGGTCGTGGTAAGGACATTTGTTCATATGCAATGTTAATGACAATGTGAATCCACCGACCCACCGTGGGGGAGGATGCTTTCCATCCCATGGATGTGGGATGGAAGGATACAAACAATGCCTCGGTTCTGCAAAATGCAGAGGTCCTTTGTATGTAAATGTCCAGTGCGCGCCTCACGTCCAGGAGGTGCCACTTCCTTTCAATGTCAGAAGACGGTGAAGGGTAAAATGAGGGTAACACAACCTCCTGAGCCCGGTGAAAGTAAGAGTTTACGTTTGGCAGAAAGGTGGGATCCAACCGCAATACTACTCTGTCCTGGTGGAAAACACAGAGGTCACCCCTGATCAAAAGGGCTGCCAGTTCGGAGATGCGTCAGGCAGATGTGACATCTACCAGGAAAACCACCTTGTACGTTAGATGAGCCAGGGAAATGGATTGCAATGGCTCAAAGGCACCCCCGTGAGTGCTAGTAGGACCTTGGACAAGTCCCAGGTGGGGTACCTGTGCACCACAGGTGGGCATCTATTGACTGCACCCTTAAGGAACCTGGAGATCAAGGGATGATCAGAGCAGAGAGTTTCCCCAGAGACGGGCAAGACAGGACCATGGACAGGGCAGCTACCTGGCGTCCAAGGGTACTTGGGGAAAGACCCTTAGCTAGCCCCAGGCGGAGGAATTGTAGCACATTGATGACTGAAAGGTCCACCGGGGAATACCCGTCCCTAGCACACCAAGAGCAGAAAGCCTTCCAAGAGGCTGCATAAATACATTGTGTGGACGGCCTACGAGAGTCTAGCAAGACCTCCATGATGTCCTCAGGGATCTGGCGGCTCCTCAGAGTGAGCCGCTCAAGTGCCAGGTGGTCAGTTGCAACCAGTGAGGCTCTCGATGCTGCACTGACCCCTGGACAAGCGACCACTCTGTCGAGGGATCCTCCATGGGGGGAGACCGACAGGGAGACCAGGTCAGCATTCCAGGCTCTCCTCGGCCAGTGATGGGCCAGAAGGACCACCTCGGCCCTCTCCTCCAGCAGTTTCCGAATGACCTGAGGGATTATGGGAATGGGGGGAAATGCGTAAAGTAACCCCTGAGGCCAAGCGCAGTGGAGAGCATCTGTCCCCTCTGCCCCCTGAGTCAGGTACCGGGACAGAAACCTGGGCAGTTGAGCATTCCCCAGGGTGGCGAATAGGTCCATGACCGGCAGACCGAAGTGACCTATAAGTTGCTGGAATAGGTCTGGGTGGAGTGTCCACTCTGCCGGGTCGATCTGGTTCCGGCTGAGCCAGTCTGCCCTGGTGTTGCTCACCCCAGAGATGTGCTCTGCAGAGAGTGACAGCAGGTGGCGCTCCACTCACAGCCCCAGCTGCATGGCCTCTGATATCAGTTGTTCGGACATGGTCCCACCTTGTCTGTTTATGTGTGCCTTGGTGGTCACATTGTCCGTGAGGACCAGTACATGGGAGTTCTCCAGAAGAGGCCTGAAGTGCTGTAGGGCAAGAAAGACAGCTCGTAATTCCAATATATTTATGCTGAGGGTCGCCTCAGTTTGCGACCAGGTGCCCTGTGCCACCTGTGACTCTGTGTGGGCCCCCCAACCCGACAAGCTGGCGTCAGTGGTGACGGTCATTTGTTGCAGGGGAAGGAAGCAGGTTCCCTTGTGGACCGCTGATGTGGTCCACCATCTCAGCGACTCTCTGACTGGGGGCGGAAGTCTCACCTTGACTGGAGAAGTGGCTCGCCCCTTGCGCTGGAAGGGGAGAAGGAGCCATTGAAGGTCCCTGGAGTGTAAGTGAGCCCATGGAACAATGTGAATGGCAGAAATCATCTTGCCCAGAAGGGATGATAACAGGTTCAGTGGAGCTGAAGCTTGCCTCAGAACTAGCTGGGTTAATTCCAATAGGCTGTCTCTCCGCTCCTGGGACAGGTACACCTTACACTCCAGGGAGTCAATAATCACCCCCAGATGGACAATTCTGGTGGAGGGGATACATTGGCTCTTGGATCGGTTGACCAAGAAGCCATGGTGGGTGAGAGTAGTGAGCACTACCTGGACATCTCTCTCAGCCTGAGAAGGAGAGGCAGAGGAGATGAGAATGTCGTCCAGGTAGCACTGGACCCTGATAGGGATAGATCGAAGGTGAGCGGACAAGGCCACTAGGACCTTGGTGAAGACCCTTGGCGCTGAGGACAGGCCAAAGGGGAGCGCCCCATATTCATAATGCACCCCTGCATAGCAAAACCGTAAGTATTGGCGGTGAGATGGCCGAATTGGGATGTGGAGGTAAGCCTCCGAGAGATCTATGGATGACAATAGATCTCCCTTCCTAATACTTGTCAGGATTGAATGCAGGGTGTGCATTTTGAATTTTTTGTGAATGACATACCTGTTGAGGCTCTTAAGGTCCAATATTGCTCTCCACCCTCCCGAGGATTTGGGCACTACAAACAAAATGGAGTAGAAGCCCTGCCCCTGCTGGTCCTCAGGTACCTGTTGGATGGGTCAAATTTCCAACAGGTGCTGGATGGCCTGATTCATGAGGACCCGTTTTGCTGAATTTGATGACATGGGGCATCGAAGGAAAAACCTCGGGGGGGGGGGTGGAGAGAAACTCGAGTGCGAGTCCTGACTTCAGGGTTTCACAAACCCATGCGTCGTTGGTGATTTCCTCCCATCGGCTGGCATAAAGTGCCAGGTGACCCCCTATGGGAGGATCGGCCGGATAATTATTTGTTCCGGCAGAAGGGGTGACCACCGGCCCCTCTAAAGGGCCATTTATACTGGTTGCCCTGGAATGGGCGATCAGAGGAGAACCTTTGGCGTGGCCCAAATTGTCCTTGGGGCTGACCCTGGTAAGTACCCTGGGATGGTCCCTGGAACCTATTCTGAGATTGATAAGTCCCTCTGTAGCTCCTTCTGGGGAAGGGGGCTGGATGGAAGGGGGCCTTCCAGCCACCCGAGGGGAGGACTTTTCATTTGTCCTTCGTTTCTATGAGAATATGGTTGAGGGCCTCACCAAACAGGGACTGGCCCGCTACTGGGCTGGAGGCCAGCTTCCACTTGTATTTGGCATCTGCTGACCAGTTGCGGAGCCAGGCCATCCGGTGCGCCACCACCGTAGATGCCATAGCCCTTGCTGCAAATCGGGCTGATTGGAGCGTGGCATCGGACGTGAACTGAGCAGCAGCCAGGAGCTTGTTCAGGTCCTGGTGTGCCCGGACGTCCGAAGGTGGCAGATGGTCCTGGAGGGCATGGAGCCACTTGACGGACATCCTACAAAAGAAGGAGGCAGTGGAAGACGCCTTTAGTGCCCATGCGGCCGACTGGTGGGCCCTCTGGAGTGTCGCTTCTGTCCTGCGGTCCTCCGGCCGGAGAAGCTCCTCTGGATCTCCATGCATCAGGGCATTGGAGAACAGGGTCAGGACCGGGCTATCCACAGAAGGCACTAGAAGATGTTGTGCTAAAGCAGTGTCAATGTTAAAAAAACCTTTTATCAAGGGCATTAGACAAGGAGCCGGACTTGGGGTTCTGCCACTGCTTAAGCACGGCCTCAACGAATAGTTTTGGGGCCGGCACCACGTCAGCCTGAGATGCAGTAGGCTCAAACATAGGGTCTGATGCCTGCTCGGTCGCCCCAGTGGGGGTCAAGAGGTTGGCCGTGGTCTTTGCTTTATAAAGAAGAGACCGGAACAGGGGTGGTTGAAAGAGGGCGTAGGAAACAGTTGGCTCAGGGGCCAAGTCCTCGTCCTCTGACATGGCCAGTTCAGGGAGTGCGCCCCCCAAATCATCCCCCTGACCTGGGTCATCCTCGAGATCATCTAGGGGGTCGGGGAACTCTTCCTCACCTTCCTCGTCACCCTCCAGTTCCTGGTAATTGAAGCAATCTACATCCTGATGCTCTCTCAGAGGGGTAGAGGTGTCTGTCTGGGGGTTGATGAGTCTGCCATGGCTCTGATGCCTGCCTCCACCCCCTGTCTGATGGCCTTGTTGATTCTGTCTTGGATTGCCCTAGATTGCAAGGGATCCTTACTGGAGGCCTTATTGGTGGTGGCACCTCTGAGGGGCACCCTTGGACCCCAAATGTCCACCTCTGATCTGCGCATGTTCGCACCATCCATGGATAGATTGTCAGGTGAGTGTGACTGCGAAGCCTAGGCGTGGTTCCTTTGTCATGCCTGTGGGTACCCTTGTCCCCTGGCAGATGGCGTGTCTTGACCTAGGGGGCCTGTCTTTGGCTGAGTGGACATCGGTCCCTAGTAGGAGAGGGAGATGCCACCCTGGTCTGTTCAGGTTGCTCAGTGCACGGTCTGGGCATTTTCGCCTTTGCCTTCCCTGATTTTTGGCTTTTGTTGGCCATGATGAGAAGGGAGGGCTAATCTGTGTGGGCTAATTAGCTATGCAAAATGGCCACCAGCCACGAGGCACTCTCAAAATGGCTGCCAAGACTTGCTAGGGAGCTGTCTGAGGCAATATAAGAGCAGGCCACAGTCAGGGCCTGTTTAGCTGCCTCCTTCAGGCCCAGTCACAGATCACACGGTATTAATTGTCTTACAGGACCAGATCAGAAGAGGAGATCGGCTTCCTGGCTCGTCCACAGCCCCCGCGGTAAGATGCGGCCTTTCTGACTCTCTGGGAGGCTGATCCAACGTCGGCTCAGCAATAGCTACGTAGGCCGCCTCCCTTCACGCCTCCACAGCCTCGATTTAAAATCAGCAGATTGTGCT